>JAQJVL010002452.1:0-97989 GCA_035578905.1 Stictocephala bisonia
AGTTTTATTACAAGAAAAACTATTTTTTTAAACATAAAATATTGGTAAACTGGATTTATAATGCTGCTTATATATATTTCGGTTCAATTCACTTATTTTTTGAACAAATATATTTTGATTTTATAGGCTTTACATGTATTTTAAAATTATGATGTTCAACAATTATTTTTGTGTTTTTGAAAATATTTAGTTATCAGACCCAAAGCGCATTTCTAGCCAGCACCAGATTTACCGAAAAGTCATTGCTGACCTCAGCCATAGTACGCTGAGCTATGTTTTACAATACTAAAAATTAAACTGATACACGAATACACTACTTAAGGTAAGACTGAAAAAGTAATAATAACAATAAAACACTAATTATATAAAATCAATAAATTCTTCTTCAACTGTTCCTGAATAGTAATTAAAACAAACGGCACGGATAAAAGTATAGACTATAGAGAGTGTGTCAATGATCTGCCGATGAAATATCGATCAACGGGAATAAGTAGCCCTACGGTCGAATACGTGAACTACAGCCTAGAAAGTCACTGGCTTGTCGCTAAACGGCAACGTCCAATCCAGGGGAAAAATGGAATAACTCCAACCAGCTCAGCCTTTACGTCCTTCCTACATCTTTCTCGGTACTATCTGACTCAAACAGAACACAACCAATACCTCAGAACAAACTTAATACTTACTGTATCTCTGCTACTACTCAACTGTAACCAGTAAACTGAAACTGTACAGTGTGTCAAACCAGGTCTGTCTTAAGTACTGAAATAAAACAACTTGATTGCTTCTTATCTGAACAATATATATCTGCTCCATAACTAAATGCATATTAAGTGTTGCGAATTTCCAACAGAAAATTTTCCGTGACAAATTTATCATATCCAACTATCTTTATTTGGTTTTTTTCCGTAAGAATATCATAGACGTAAGGCTGAGTATTCTGTATATGGAAGTCGTATTAATAAATTGAAGATTAAAGTGTTACGAGGTGGACTATCTTCTTACTACTCAGGACTTTCTGTCGGTCATTTTGACTAGTTTCATCTATTTGTCTCCTTTTTTACTTCCATTACTATTATAAAATTTAAAACAGAAATCGTTTGCGTAATGTAGAATGTTCTGGCAGAACTCAACAAAAGGTCCCGTTGAAGCAAAAACCTTCTGCTATTAAGTAATCCATGAAAGGATTTGATTTTACATCCAATGCACTGTTAACAATAATGAAGTTATTTCCTTTTTAGGCTATACAAGGTAATATACAAATAAATTACATGATTAAAGACTGTCCGCATTTTCCAGTATCGTGATGCTAGAAAAAGGATATTAGAAATAACTTATAAATCAAAGTCCAATGAACCTCCTCAGTACAAAATTAGAACTAACAATTAATACATTTTTATCAAACCAAAAGTAAATAAAGCAATTTAGATATTCATTTTTGCATTAAGTAACGAACTTCTTCAATAGATTACTATTTCATTCTTCAAGCTATTTCATTATTTCATTTATAGTCTAATCTTATAGATAAATCAAACACTTCAGTAATTATATTTTGTAAGGCCTTGTTACCATCTTCAGACATACACAAACTATAGAAAACAATGACAATTTAGTTTGTGTATGTCTGAAGATGATAGCATCGCTACCAAAAGGTCTTACAAAATAAAAAAAAATATAATTACTGGGGTATTTGATTTATTTACAACATTAAATTAACATTTGTTTTACAGTAAAAGAAATTTGTACTGTAACTAACATTTCTTTTATTTTGAATTGTTAAAAATATTGTTAAATCCGATCAATTATAAAAGATATACTGATTTATTAAATGCATTATTTCTACTGCTATTTTCTTTACGTATATGTGGTTTTGTTTATTTTATATTTTTGTTATAATCTTCATCATTATGCATATTATTATTAGAAGCGTATAAATTATTAGGCCTATAGTTAGTGTTTTTTTATGATTCTATACAAAGTATTATTTTATCTGTACATAAATTAACAATGCATACGTTTTAATTATTTTAATTATGGTTACAATAATTATTTTAATTTTATTTTTTGCACTTATGTACGGGGTGGATTGTTTTACACATGTACGGTAAATATACAATAGTTTATAATATAGATCTGCAGTAACCTTAACATTCAACATATTTTTTCATTCATGGATTGGACTTTGATTTATAAGTTATTTATTGTATTGAACCTCTGTCGAGCCCATTTTACCACTGTGAATATAAAATAGTCTTTCAGTTTATTAAATATAACTAATACTGTGCAGGAAAATATTCAGCTTAACTAATAATAAAAACTGTTATTCTTGATTATTATTTTTCAAATAATTCTTATAAAATGGTCTTCATAACCATTAACCATAAACCATCAGTTCTATATGTTCCATCATCACAGATAATACAATACTGTACACGAGCATTCAGACTACTAAACCAAAATGAAATAATCTTGAAGATGTATGTTACAAAATGTGTGACCCTTGTTTGTGTGTGTTTGTATATATGTTTTTTGTCTCTTGATTTATTCATTATTACGTTAGGTATTCTTTCCAGGACACTTTTAATCAAAATATGCCTCCCAATATTTAAATTCACTTTCTCCAGTTTCCCATAACTGCTTGGATATTCTAATTATTAATGTTACGTGGTATCATATAGGGAGTGGTGGGGCAAATTTTAATTTCCCATAAAATAATAACTGAATGATGAATAGAAACATTAGCAGCACTGTGTGCGTGATGTATGGTAGTTACGTGTGCATTAACATTACATTAGCACTACGTTAACCAGTAAATTTCTTTTGCTGCATAGCACAAACACTCCGAGGCCGTTACGATGAAATAACACTTACACCAACGTTACAGGAATTAATTTGAACTTCAGCATAAATCTTGAGGATCGGTTCATACCATTATAGTTATAACAATTATAAATTTTTATTGGCTTCTGAGATTTCACTTTTCTACTTCAATTGTTTATTCCCTAATTTAAAAACACACATCATACTATATATTAAAAATTACATGGCAAAAATAAGTTGTTATTCATTTGAATAATAGAAAATGTCCAGTTAGATTTTTATTGTAATACAACTTAAACATTCGTTGATATTTCATGTATATAAATACTTTAAACACTTTTCTAAGTGTACCAAGTTCTAAAAAGTAAATCAGAGAATACCTTTACAAAGGCAATGACTATTATTTAGTTTAATTTACTAAACTTTGGTAGCTTCTTCAACATTTCTGCAAATATAGATGGATAGTATCGAAATATGCTCGGCTCTCGGTAACGAGAAAATTACTACAAGAAACGGGGACAGTTTTACAGAAATTGAACGAGATTTGATAAACCATAACTTTTGGAGTGGATTCTTTTATGAAAAAAAAAAAAAAAAAAAAAAAAAAAACTGTGTACAACATCATCCAACACGTAAGATAATGCACCAAGAGCTGCGTCACTATTAAAAGAACTTGTTTTAAGTTAAACACAATATAGGACCCCTCTTTAGTAACTTGAATTACCAATCCCTCTAAATTATGGAGAGCAATAATAGTATTATATTTTTATTATATTCATCACTATTAACAAAATTGTATTGCAATTATATCAACATGCTAGCCCTGACTTTTTGCCTGTACTCCAAACGCGCAATTGTAGTAAATAAAAATGAAATATGCCACCCATTTAATTGCAATTTGCCCTTTCAAACAATAAATATAATTCACACATTCAGATTTTACTAGTCATTTACCAATTATTGCTCCTAAATTTCCTCCGGTATGCAGTTTAAAATTCAGTGGCTTCCAAATAAAATGCAAAGAGCTCGTCTATGCTGTAAAATACTTGTTGAGACAAACATCTTTTAAGACGTTTCTTAGGCGTCCTTAAACACTTAGCATTGTTGCATTTTAAATACATTTTGGTAGTGCATTAATTATACGAACACTTACCTGTGAGGGCCATTGTTAATAAACTACCGATCTATGATTTTATTTGTGTCCCGGCTTCTTGTAAGAGCCTTCCTAAGCATTCAATATGTTGATGTCTCTTAAATATAGAGGCAATGCAACGCCATAATATTTAACTGTTTGAACAGTGAATTGCACAACTCTCTATAATTAATTTTCCATCTATTCTGATTGTCCTCTTTTTAATTCTGAATATCCTGGTGACGTTTGTGTTAGAGCTCCCTTGCCTTAAAACCACACCATATGAAAGATAGAAGATAAATCAAATTAAAATAAGTTATCATTAGTATCTGGTTCGGGCAAAATTTAGCCAAGTTTCTCAACGCATTAATGCTGGATGGCAGGTTTTTACAAAGATTTGCGTTGTGAAGATTCTAAGTCAAAGCTTGATCGAGGAATATTTCAAGGAATTTAGTCAATCTGAATTTTTTTAATCTTAGTTTCATTTATTATGAATGTTAGACTTCCTTCAGAATTCGACGAGTGTTAAAAAAGTCATCAAATTGGAATTTGTTGGATTTATGTTAGGTTAAGTTCTTTTAATTTTTTTATTACAGTTGTTCAACTCTGTGAATGCACGAGTGTCAAGCTCTTGATTTGTAATTTCGTTAGAGCAGAAAATCGTGTCATCAGCATAACTGGACGATTGACTCATTCTATAGTGATGAACCAAATTCGAGGAAAATGAGAGGGCTAGGTATTGATCTCTGGACCTTATAAATCTAGATCTAAATCGTATTTAATAAATTTGGACAGTTTTTGTTCTCTTGCTAAAATATAATTATAGCCCCTGAAGTAAGATCCTGAATACCTCCGATCCCATAGGAGTGTAGATTCATAAGTAGGATAGTGTGGTAAAAAGAACCAATGGTATCTAGAAACACACTCAGTGTAGCTACTCAACCCTCCAACCACAATGATTTCCACTTACCTTATGACCACGCGTTTATTGTTGGTGGATCCTAAAACCAAATCAGTCTTTTGAAAGGAGACTATGTTTCTCTAAGAAACTGAGTGTTCGGGACAAGAAAATATTTAAAAAAATTCTACTAATGTAAATATTGAATCTAGTCAGTAATTTTTAATGCTGCAACAATCACTTTTCTTAAATATTGCTGCTACTTAAGCAGTTTTTAAAGACGAAGGATGGGAACTGATAAGAACCCGACGATAAGGACGAGTTAACGAGATGTTCCAGTGGTGTAAAAAATAGTTGCAACACTATTTTGAATTTATCTCTGATCAATGTAGTAAAAAAAATTATGATTAAAAACATGTTCAGTATATGCCAATTATATATGACTATTTCATGCATGTATGCATTTCGAGTTATTATGTTTTAATGTCCCTAACTTATTTATTATTTATAGATAAATCAAATGCCTCATGGGATGTAATCTCTTAAATATTTCCAAACCTGTATAAAGTTTTCACACCAACATATTGAACTATCTGAATTGTAATTTTTTATCTGATTAACATTAACTGTCTTGTAAAATGATGGCTTCACTTTTGTAAAACATAGAGAAACATAAAAACAAGCTATAATGAAAACAATAACCTTGGTAAATACATCTAGAAGAGACGACAAAAGAGGTTGTATGGTAGTTACGGGTTAAGTATTTTCTTGCATTGGCAATGCTGAGCAGTCTAACCTTAAAGTTTAATCATATAATATTCTGTTTTGTTCGCCTGATCCCACAACTTACATCATCAGTTGGTAGAACAAAATTGGTGTTTTTGCTATAATCCTTGGGTGTCAATAGTAATACACTTTTTGAATTTCATAGCACATGTGTGTTTTTACGAAGGAAGGTTGTAGCCAGTTTTTACCTTGATACTTTGCAATCAAAATATTCATAATGACATACTGTGAACTAGAACAATAACTAACAGAAATAAATTAAATACATAAAATCCCAATTTACATTTAACGGTGGGTTTTAAATACTCAAAACCAGCTGGTAGCCAACGAAACTGAAATCACAATGAAAATGGTTTGTTTTTAAAGTGGTAAAAAAAACAGTCTTGTATACAGAATATAAGGTGTATGTCTGCTTTAATATTATTTATTAACATAGTAAGAAGAAAGGAGACAAATTTGTTTACTCAGAGTTAGGCTTCAGAATACCCCCCCCATACATATAATTTTGAATCAAGTTTTAACATTAGCTCTCAATTAAATATGAGAGGTGAGAGAGAGTGTTTGATATTTCACTGGGAAATGAGCAATAAGTGTTTTGTCCCTTAGCTACAGTTAATCTATAGTAGCGATATAAACTATTATAAGAAAGTATAATAATAACAGTACATCCAAAGGATTGTACTCAACAAGTACTTGCAACAGGTTTGTATGCTTGAAAAGAGAATATTGGATAAATATTGGAATTACATACTTTTTTATCACACGAAGACATTCCTTTTCTCACTCACTACGGACTGTGAGGCCTTTTAACTTAAGAAAACTATATACATTGACTGAGGCTTATCTATCCGTTGTATAACATGTATAATTGAATACTGTTTGTTTGGAATGTTTAAAAGAGTACATACATATTTCATGAAATCCATTGTAATTCATGTATAACACTTTCATTTTATAACACTAAATTACACTCACTGTGATATGCTGTAATCCTACATCTGTGAAATACAGAGTTGTGCGTTAAACATGAATGCAATGTAAACTTCTATAAAGGGTGTTTTTTAACCGTACCACCTTTGGGATCTTATATTCTGTAAATCAGACAGCAAATTTTAAGTGGTGAACATTCCTTGTTTTTAAATAAATTAAAATATTTAAGTATGTAGGACATTTTTGTAAATTAACACTTTTTTCCAATGTGGTAACCAACCAAAATGATTCTTCTCGAACACGCAATACTTTATTATGGTTTTATATATCATAATAATCATAATATTAAACATTTTTGTACTAGGATAACTTTGTATACATCCAAACGTTTTCGAGTCATATAGAGCCAAAGTTTAATATAATACAGAGGCAGAAAGATTGCATTATTTTCCTGGAAGGCAAGAAAATCTCTTAGATACATAACCTAAGGCTTACATGATTGTTGGATTTAAAAATCAAATTTATTTTGTTATATCCTGAAAAAATTAAAGTCAATTTAATATTTGAAGTCTATAATTACTCACAAACATTGTTAAAAATAACGCAACATATTGTAGTAAAAGTAATCATATTTTCTTCAGAACTTGTCAATTTAAAATTTTTAACGACATGCATTTATATGATATAACTATAGTCAACAGTTGAATGGCATTTAATGCACTTAATAAGGTTTATAGTAGTATACTTAAGTGAATTGAACATGATATTATCACAAGTCTTATACTTTGTTAAAATTTATGTTTTTATTTTTATTTATATGCAACTATTCAAAATATGTTTATGTTAGGTTTTCATAACATCTTACATACGGTACTACAAAAATATACTTTACAAAGTAAAATGAATTTAACTTAGTTATGACGCTATAGTAATACGTGTATTAAGGTATAACAGAATGTTATACGTAAAGAACAGGTTTTGTTTATTTAAATATATTTTACAACAGAGGGTTTCTAAGTTCCTTCAACGTATATTTACAAATATTTTTCGTCTTGAATATAATGTTAGGCTAAGGTAGAATAGAATATTGCATAGTGAATAAGAGGGAGCACTTTATAAAGCCGTTTGAATGCAAATACAATTTTATTGCCTTGATATCCCAAGTGTTTTTCTAACTAAGTGAGTAATTCTAATGTAGTTTTTTTAAATCATTAATACTGGTTAATTTCGTAATATAATACCAAACATTATTTGTTTACTATTTATTCTGAAGTCATATGAATAGGTTCTTGGTCAACATATCAAGTATAAATAATAGTACAATAAAATAATCCCAATATAATACAAATACTTTACAATATCAGAATAGTATTTAGGAATTTTATAATGACCGATTCCTGAAAAAAAACATATTTCATATTCAGACTACAGTAGGATTCTTAAAGGAATCAATAAAATGAATTAAAGTTTAAATATTTTAAATTATTAAATGTATTGTAAATGTTCAGTGTTATCTTTTTTTAAACGTTGTTGTAAGATAATAAATGCTACCCTCGCTATAGTAACAATATAACATATTACGTTTATATTTTGTTAAATAATTAATAAAAGCTTTGCACAAAAGTACTAGAGAAAGAAATCACCACTGTAGAAGAAGAGACTCCATCATGAGATTATTTAACGAGTTAGGAAAGTTTCAATGCTCGTTGGGAGGGTTTATATATTAATTACGAATGAATTTGGGGTCCAAACAAAGTTTGTTTGAATACATAATCCACTTATGATTTACATACAGCAGAACTGTTCTATATTTCAAGTTTAGTGTGAAAAACGTTTCTTTGAGGTAGATTATTATTATTTATTTAAAAAGTTTAATTGATTAAACAACATATAATATTATTTTAGGGATGGTCGCTTTAGGTAAAGATTAAGCTATGATGAAGGGTGACACTGAGTTCTGATGATCTATGATAATTATAACAACACATCCTCACAAAGGGGCCTTCTCTCCGGTTGTAAAAGTAATGCTTAAGTTGAAATAAAAACACAGTTAATATAAATTGTACAAACATTTTGGTAAGTTATTATTATCTAATAGTATTGTTGGCATTTTTCATGAGTAACCAATGTTGCTCATGAGCAAAAATACACCTAAAGTGTCTAAAAGGAGGCCACTGAGGGCCGAAAATGAAAACTATTCCATCGCCACGTTACATTTCGAAAATACAGTATCATTGGTAGGGTGAGAAAGCACAAACCCCATGGGGTCTAATTACACAAATCACAACCAATCAAATGTACTGTACTTATTGTTTGCTATTTTGTGGTCGTGTATTATAATTATACCGTTACTACAAACTCCATTGGGCTAGTATTCATTAATGACGTTGAATTAGCCAGCTAGCACTAAGGTGACTGTTGGCTCTTCTTTGGTGTCACTGTAAGTTCTAGTAGTAAAGATTTTGCTGCCACCATTCCATTTTGGTTGAATTGCATTAATCTCAATGAACCATTTGCTAACCCTAGAGGGATAATACGTACCCTATAAAACAATACGTACCACAAAAGATTTCAAGTCTTTTAATTATAGAAAATACATAATTATTTGGTTCATGTTTTGTAGGTTTAGCGTGTATTTTTTTAATAAGGGAAGAAAAAATATAAGTTACATATATTAGTGACTGTTATTGATGCCATTTGGTAATGCATAGCACTGTAATGGTATGAGAAAAGTTTTCACATAATGTGTCGTTATTGAACTGGATTAGGTCTTGTTAAATTCTCTTAGCTTTGATTTCCTGTGACGGTATTACACAGGGTTTTACACAGGACTGGTAGCCAATGGCATGACGGTGTTATTTACTAACCTCACAATCCTATTGAGTTGACATAGATCTCTTTCAAAATTACAATACTCAGCCACATGGGAACACAATTCAACACTAGAGTTAACAAGCGCCGTTTTGCAGATTATGCTTTGGCTATAATATAATCCTTTCGTATAGCACAGTTTTGCAGCATATATAGCAACATTTTTAAAACTGCTTCAATTTGTACTGTTTCAGTACTTACCATATGTCTCATTAACATACACGTAAAGCCTCGTCTTTCAAGATTAATAAATTTCCATCCAAGCCATGGAAAAGAGTGTAGAAGAGGCATTTTAATTCTAGCATCTACACGAGAACTAAAATGGTGCTGAGATGAGGAACCTCATTGATTCCTATTTACAAACATGGAAAATAATAAAAAGCACACATAGGCTGTTAAATTTTACTCCACTTGCTATGTCACTGTTTAATAAATAAATTATATAACAAAGTAATAGATTAGACCTATATGATGCCAAACAATCAACTAAAATTGTTTAATGCAATAAAAAATTGTTTTACAGTTAACTTAGGCACACACACAAACACGATTGTGTCAATGACTTTTTTTATTGACATTAATATTAAGCAATGCAGTTTATGAACTGAAGAAATACCACCATCCGTTACAATAGTAATGGAGTAGTGTACATAAAGTAACGTAATTGTGGCCAGTGACAAATTGGTACGTGACGTTAGTAGTGAAGAATGTAGATAGTTAAGTGCTGTAATCCCACCATTTACTGAGCTTTTTCTGGAGAACTGTACATAAGTTATTTCAGTTCTTGTTAGTGACAGGCTGGTTATGAACAGTTTGTCATAAATGTATACTTAGAATAGACGCACAAGACCATAAGCATAAAAAACATGCCCTTACTCTTGTTGTATTTTACAATATTATGTACACTTGACATAGTAAATTAGTTTTTTATATATCATTAATATTGTAAACTTCCCAAATAGTTTTATGTGCTTGCTAAAATAAGCAGCAAAGTGGACTATCAACTCAATTAAGTTTCTTTTCCTTTTGGATTTCCCTTAAGGATATATTATCTTTACCATGAAAAGTATGTTAAACAATAGATATATTACGACTTAAAACTTAATTCAGTTAAAACAAAAATTTGCAATAACGTAATATTTCCCGGAAATTAACGTAGTAACAGCAGTATTTGTAAAACCGTTTTGTGCCAGAAATATAAGTTAAATAATATTATTTATGGGACGTAATGTAGACTATATAAAGTTATTCTTCGCAGATTTTAAATAGTTTATTAGCGCCTTAAATTTAGTATGACAATTTCATAATATTAAAGATACCACGTAGTAAATATGATATTAAAAATAATATGTATAGATTACAGTTAATTATTGTAATGAAAATTTATCCTCTGAAAAACAACGTTTTTATACATTTAATTTTATATATTTATTATTACATTGTAATGTAAACTTCAGTACTTAAATATCAAGATGTAATGATTTATTAAAAACCATAAAAATATCGCATTTAACTTTAAGAACAAATGCTGTTGTAATTACTGGATACTTTAAATGATTTCTTTGGTAACGCTTCCACTAATATTACACATGCGATGTATATTAAAGTTAATTTTGTTTTTGTATGCACAGTTTATTTGAAATTTCTTCAAATTAAATTGAAATGTATAATGACGTATAAATGATTATTATACATGTACTTAAATAAAAAAACGTACTTAAAAACTCTTAAATAATATAATAAATATAATGTGCAGATAATAAATTAAGTAAATGATGTAGCCCAAATATTATAATTAAGTTTGAATATAATGTATTATGTATTAAGGCTACTGTTTGAACTAGGGAGATACAGATATATAAATACTACTAATAAGGGCGTTTGTTGTTAACAGATTTATGGTGATATCTAGTTTTTAAATATAAAGTTATAATAATTGAAAATTGTAAAAATGTGAGACTAATAAATACACGCATGTTCTACTACTGTCACTAATGGATAATTACTTTAATGATTTAAACAATCAACAAATATAATGTTAAATAATAATAAATAAACTTGAATGAAACAAACGTCCATATAATCTGGTAATTAGTTATGCTTATCACTTAAGAAATGTTTATTTTTAGCCTACAAAATGAACTATACTTCCATTAGTATATTCTTAACTACAGTCAATGTCCAATACAACAAAATATTAAAGTTAAAGGATATTAATTATTTGAGATTATAATCATAATAAGAACAATAAGTATTGCTCTTATGGAGAGAGTTGTTGACTAGATGCCATTGCTGGGAACAGAGAAATGGCACTAGAGATGATTTCTTTAGAGAATTGTTGTTTCGTTAACTTTCCAAACATCAAAATATAACGTTTACTTTGTCATCCCTTTTGACAGTTTGACATCCTTTACGTCTACCATGATTGTTTTTAAGATATGTGTAATATTCTGTCCAGATAAGTATGATATTAATATTTTATTATAAATACAAAAACTTATCAAATATCAGTTGAACATTGTTGTGATAAATTATTGAATATCTGTTATCGTTGTAGTAAATTAGGCATATGAACAAGTCTTAAAGTCTTTAATAAATGACGGTAATAAAATATATCTATAGTTTATAAAAGATTATCTACTTAGTCCAACAAGCCACAATAAACAATTTTAATATGTTTTTTCACCAATTTGTAAACTGTTAAGAATCGTGGATTTCATTTTCTACAAAAATATTGATCATTATGTTTTTTAATAAACTTTTATAACAAAATCGTGTATAGCTTGTAAACATATTTCCACAACAGTCTTTTTGTATGTCTCAATATACACAATTAAGAAAAAGGGTAAAACTGTGATACTTTGAACGGTGCTTTGAACAACAATATTTTGTTGAGAAACAAATCACATGTTCCGATGAGGGAACGAATGGGTTTAAAAGTAGAGCAAGTAAATATATCTATTAATTAATGCACAATCCACCATAAAGGGTACGAATAATGAAAATAAAGGCACATAGTCCTTTGTATTTTGTAGTAAAGCACATTATCTTGATCAGTGATAGCCCTTTGTATTTTGTAGTAAAGTACATTAACTTGATCAGTGATAGATCTTTGTATTTTGTACTAAAGTACATTAACTTGTTCAGTGATAGACTTTTGTATTTTGTAGTAAAGCACATTAACTTGTTCAGTGATAGACCTTTGCATTTTGTAGTAAAGTACATTAACTTGATCAGTGATAGACTTTTGTATTTTGTAGTAAAATACATTAACTTGATCAGTGATAGACCTTTGTATTTTGTAGTAAAGTACATTAACTTGATCAGTGATAGACCTTTGTATTTTGTAGTAAAGTACATTAACTTGATCAGTGATAGACTGTTGTACTTTGTAGTAAAGTACATTAACTTGATCAGTGATAGACTTTTGTGTTTTGTAGTAAAGTACATTAACTTGATCAGTGATAGATTTTTGTATTTTGCAGTAAAGTACATTAACTTGGTCAATGATAGACTTTTGTATTTTGTAGTAAAGTACATTAACTTGATCAGTGATAGACTTTTGTACTTTGTAGTAAAGTACATTAACTTGATCAGTGATAGACTTTTGTGTTTTGTAGTAAAGTACATTAACTTGATCAGTGATAGATTTTTGTATTTTGTAGTAAAGTACATTAACTTGGTCAGTGATAGACTTTTGTATTTTGTAGTAAAGTACATTAACGTGATCAGTGATAGACCTTTGTATTTTGTAGTAAAGTAAATTAACTTGTTCAGTGATAGACCTTTGTATTTTGTAGTAAAGTAAATTAACTTGATCAGTGATAGACTTTTGTATTTTGTAGTAAAGTACATTAACTTGATCAGTGATAGACTTTTGTATTTTGAAGTACAGTACATTAACTTGATCAGTGATAGACTTTTGTATTTTGTACTAAATTAAATTAACTTGATCAGTGATACACTTTTGTATTTTGTACTAAAGTACATTAACTTGTTTAGTGATATACCTTTGTATTTGGTAGTAAAGTACATTAACTTGATCAGTGATAGACTTTTGTATTTTGTACTAAAGTACATTAACTTGATCAGTGATAGACCTTTGTATTTTGTAGTAAAGTACATTAACTTCTTCAGTGATAGACTTTTGTATTTTTTAGTAAAGTACATTAGCTTGATCAGTGATAGACTTTTGTATTTTGTAGTAAAGTACATTAACTTGATCAGTGATAGACCTTTGTATTTTGTAGTAAAGTATATTAAGTTGTTCAGTGATAGACTTGTATTTTGTAGTAAAGTACATTAACTTGTTCAGTGATAGACTTTTGTATTTTGTACTAAAGTACATTAACTTGTTCAGTGATATACCTTTGTATTTTGTAGTAAAGTACATTAACTTGATCAGTGATAGACCTTTGTATTTTGTAGTAAAGTACATTAAGTTGTTCAGTGATAGACTTGTATTTTGTAGTAAAGTACATTAACTTGTTCAGTGATAGACTTTTGTATTTTGTACTAAAGTACAATAACTTGTTCAGTGATATACCATTTTATTTTGTACTAGAGTACAATAACTTGTTCAGTGATAGACTTTTGTATTTTGTAGTAAAGTACATTAACTTGATCAGTGATATACCTTTGTATTTTGTAGTAAAGTACATTAACTTGTTCAGTGATAGACTTTTGTATTTTGTAGTAAAGTACATTAACTTGATCAGTGATATACCTTTGTATTTTCTAGTAAAGTACATTAACTTGTTCAGTGCTATACCTTTGTATTTTGTAGTAAAGTACATTAACTTGTTCAGTGATAGACTTTCGTATTTTGTACTAAAGTAAATTAACTTGATCAGCAATATACCTTTGTATTTTGTAGTAAAGTACATTAACTTGTTCAGTGATAGACTTTTGTATTTTGTAATAAAGTACATTAACTTGATCAGTGATAGACTTTTGTATTTTGTACTAAAGTACATTAACCTGATCAGTGATAGACCTTTGTATTTTGTAGTAAAGTACATTAACTTCTTCAGTGATAGACTTTTGTATTTTTTAGTAAAGTACATTAGCTTGATCAGTGATAGACTTTTGTATTTTGTAGTAAAGTACATTAACTTGTTCAGTGATATACCTTTGTATTTTGTAGTAAAGTACATTAACTTGATCAGTGATAGACCTTTGTATTTTGTAGTAAAGTACATTAAGTTGTTCAGTGATAGACTTGTATTTTGTAGTAAAGTACATTAACTTGTTTAGTGATAGACTTTTGTATTTTGTACTAAAGTACATTAACTTGTTCAGTGATATACATTTGTATTTTGTAGTAAAGTACATTAACTTGATCAGTGATAGACCTTTGTATTTTGTAGTAAAGTATATTAAGTTGTTCAGTGATAGACTTGTATTTTGTAGTAAAGTACATTAACTTGTTCAGTGATAGACTTTTGTATTTTGTACTAAAGTACATTAACTTGTTCAGTGATATACCTTTGTATTTTGTAGTAAAGTACATTAACTTGATCAGTGATAGACCTTTGTATTTTGTAGTAAAGTACATTAAGTTGTTCAGTGATAGACTTGTATTTTGTAGTAAAGTACATTAACTTGTTCAGTGATAGACTTTTGTATTTTGTACTAAAGTACAATAACTTGTTCAGTGATATACCATTTTATTTTGTACTAGAGTACAATAACTTGTTCAGTGATAGACTTTTGTATTTTGTAGTAAAGTACATTAACTTGATCAGTGATATACCTTTGTATTTTGTAGTAAAGTACATTAACTTGTTCAGTGATAGACTTTTGTATTTTGTAGTAAAGTACATTAACTTGATCAGTGATATACCTTTGTATTTTCTAGTAAAGTACATTAACTTGTTCAGTGCTATACCTTTGTATTTTGTAGTAAAGTACATTAACTTGTTCAGTGATAGACTTTCGTATTTTGTACTAAAGTAAATTAACTTGATCAGCAATATACCTTTGTATTTTGTAGTAAAGTACATTAACTTGTTCAGTGATAGACTTTTGTATTTTGTAATAAAGTACATTAACTTGATCAGTGATAGACTTTTGTATTTTGTACTAAAGTACATTAACCTGATCAGTGATAGACCTTTGTATTTTGTAGTAAAGTACATTAACTTCTTCAGTGATAGACTTTTGTATTTTTTAGTAAAGTACATTAGCTTGATCAGTGATAGACTTTTGTATTTTGTAGTAAAGTACATTAACTTGTTCAGTGATATACCTTTGTATTTTGTAGTAAAGTACATTAACTTGATCAGTGATAGACCTTTGTATTTTGTAGTAAAGTACATTAAGTTGTTCAGTGATAGACTTGTATTTTGTAGTAAAGTACATTAACTTGTTTAGTGATAGACTTTTGTATTTTGTACTAAAGTACATTAACTTGTTCAGTGATATACATTTGTATTTTGTAGTAAAGTACATTAACTTGATCAGTGATAGACCTTTGTATTTTGTAGTAAAGTACATTAAGTTGTGCAGTGATAGACTTGTATTTTGTAGTAAAGTACATTAACTTGTTCAGTGATAGACTTTTGTATTTTGTAGTAAAGTACATTAACTTGATCAGTGATATACCTTTGTATTTTGTAGTAAGGTACATTAACTTGTTCAGTGATAGACTTTTGTATTTTGTAGTAAAGTACATTAAATTGATCAGTGATATACCTTTGTATTTTCTAGTAAAGTACATTAACTTGTTCAGTGCTATACCTTTGTATTTTGTAGTAAAGTACATTAACTTGTTCAGTGATAGACTTTCGTATTTTGTACTAAAGTAAATTAACTTGATCAGTAATATACCTTTGTATTTTGTAGTAAAGTACATTAACTTCTTCAGTGATAGACTTTTGTATTTTGTACTAAAGTACATTAACTTGTTCAGTGATATACCTTTTTATTTTGTAGTAAAGTACATTAACTTCTTCAGTGATAGACTTTTGTATTTTTTAGTATAGTACATTAACTTGATCAGTGATAGACTTTTGTATTTTGTACTAAAGTACAATAACTTGTTCAGTGATAGACTTTTGTATTTTGTAGTAAAGTACATTAACTTGATTAGTGATTGACTTTTGTATTTTGTACTAAAGTACATTAACTTGTTCAGTGATATACCTTTGTATTATGTAGTAAAGTACATTAACTTGTTCAGTGATATACTTTTGTATTTTGTACTAAAGTCCATTAACTTGATCAGTGATAGACCTTTGTATTTTGTAGTAAAGTACATTAACTTGATCAGTGATAGACCTTTGTTTTTTGTAGTAAAGTGCGTAATTTTGTTCAGTGATAGACTTTTGTATTTTGTAGTGAAGTACATTAACTTGTTCAGTGATAGACTTTTGTATTTTGTACTAAAGTACATTAACTTGTTCAGTGATATACCTTTGTATTTTGTACTAAAGTACATTAACTTGTTCAGTGATAAACTTTTGAATTTTGTACTAAAGTACATTAACTTGTTTAGTGATAGACTTTTGTATTTTGTAGTAAAGTACATTAACTTGATCAGTGATAGACCTTTGTATTTTGTAGTAAAGCACATTAACTTGATCAGTGATAGACCTTTGTATTTTGTAGTAAAGCACATTAACTTGATCAGTGATATACCTTTGTATTTTGTAGTAAAGTACATTAACTTGTTCAGTGATAGACTTTTGTATTTTGTAGTAAAGTACATTAACTTCATCAGTGATAGACCTTTTATATTTTGTAGTAAAGCACATTAACTTGATCAGTGATAGATCTTTGTATTTTGTAGTAAAGCACATTAACTTGATCAGTGATAGACCTTTGTATTTTGATATGCCTTTGAGTACGTTTATAAAATCATTACGAACGTTTTACCTTCATAATGATTATAAAGTGTTACATTTATGTTTTTAATGTACATAGTGAATCATTTTTTTAAGTTTAATGCCTTGTTAGAGTATTTTAGCTATATATAGATATTTAACTAATTGATCGGGTTATTATGGATTTTAAAATGAAAATACTGATGTAAAAATGAGCAGCGAAAGGTATGCAGAGCATAAAACCTTTCGTTTACCAAAAGTTAATAAAGAAATATTTAGACGATCATATGAGTATACAGGTCCAACATTTTATAACAGTATTCTACTTGAGTTTAAATATTGCAGTACTTTGAAGGTTTTTTTTTATGAAAATAAAACTTTGGATGTATGACAGTAAAATTTTAGAATTTGTATAACGTATAAGTAAATTAAATTACCTTTACTTAATAGCCTGTAAATACATATAGTATTCCAATTTTCTTTTCAATTTATGTTTTCATTCTTATATATTGTACACTATATTGTTCAATTTTAATTCATGTATATTTTTATATATGTACCTCAAATAATGGTTAGTATTTTGGTGCTTTTGTTTTTCGTTTCTTTTATAGTTAATTTACATTATCTTTGTTAACAATATTTAATAGTTGTATGGACAATAGGTTCTCATATTTATAGGGCGTTATACAGTAGTTGAATGTACTTTAAAAGTTTTGGGTTTTTTCTTTCTTTTGTCATAAATATATATATAATATAAGTGTATATATATATATATATATATATATATATATATATATATATATATATATATATATATAACTGTATGTATGTATTTTTAAATATGTGTAGGGCCTATATGTATCTAGTTTGTATGTGTACGTTTGTATTTTACTAATTTAATTAAATGTATGTTTGTTATTCGTATATGTTAAACACCATCTTCATTATGACACCATAGGAAGTGGCATTGTTGACACTTCTTATTGATTCTTATTAGAAGTGAACTCTTGTTTTTTATGTTATTTTTGTTTATTTATCCTAATCGCACAACTGGAAAAGTGGTTCTAGTTCCTAAGAATTCAAAATGTATGTACATATAATATTGTGAAAGGTTTATGGATCAAATAAATATTATTATTAATATAGTTCCTAACATAATCAAAAATTGAACTGGTATTGGCCACAAATGTGACATATTATACCTGTATCAAATACCCTCTGGGGCGTTAATAATTGCTTTAGTTAAAGCCTAATGGTGTAAATCAGGCTCTTGTGTCACTGTTTAATTACTTCTACCATGTCAACCAAATTAGAATTATGTAATTGTGACGAAATGTTTAAAGGTAAATATTAGAGTAAAACCTTATTCCAATTAATCTTTATTTGAATACACCAAGATACAATAAATTTAAAATACCTTTCGTTTTATATATAGGGTGGTCTTTTTCAAACGACAGAATTTATACACAATTCATATTAAACTTTATTTCGTAAAAAAGTAAGATGTATTTTGTAAAAAAAATATTGTTTAGGAATAACCAAAAACAATATTAAACATTCTTTTATTTTCTTATATGATAATATTACATAACCCATTTCAAGCCATAAATGTAGCATTGAGCGGTATAAATAGAACAGGGCTTGCTTACCTCAAGAGAAAATGTTCAAAATATGATAAACATAAGACTTTTTTGTAAAATAATACTGTCAATTAGTTTATACATTGTTTTTAACATAAATTTATGTTTTTCTACTATATCGGGAAGGGCGCTTAAAAAGTACATAATTGCACCATAAAATTGATAATATAAACGAAAATGCTCATTAAACAATAATAAATACAATTATTTTGGAGGAATAGCTTTCAATAATATTTAGCTTTTACCAATTTGAGTGTATTACTTTTAATGAAAAAAACCCTTAAGTTATATCCAAATTTGAAATCAAATATCAAATTTATAGCACCCGAATTATACGGTAACAGTTGGCCTCAGTATGATTCTGTCTGATCCATTAATCAGAACCTTATGTAAACTATTGACAGCTTTTTAACAAGGTTCCTCACCACACTCTCCCTTTCTCTATCTTCGTCACATTAACTTAATACTTTTAAGCCGTAATGAGAAACTATAAAGCTGCTACAAGATGTGTTTGTATTAATGGTCAAATATCACAAGTATATTTGAATATGTTCAAACAGATTATTGATGCATATATCTGTGTAAATCTGCACAACAATAAAACGTATACTTACGGGCTCTGAACGGATATGTTTATCGTCATTACAAATATATATCAAGATTCTATTGATAAAATAATCTTAGTAAATATTATTACTAGTTTATTTACTATTCACTTAGTTAATTTACTAACTTCTTCAACTTTTGTACACAACCATGAAATATGCATAGTTATTTTCGGCAACCTTTTGTTTTTGGAAATTAAAAAAAAAAAAAAAAAAAAAACTCTATCCCTATGTATGTGGATGTATGTATGTATGTGGATGTATGTATGTGGATGAGTAGTTTTATAATTATAGTTTTCTGTTAGTAATTATTACCTTTCAGTTTATGTTGTTGAACAAGAAAATACAATATTTTATACTAATAAAATCTTAGCTAACATAAAATAAATTGTTAAATTATTTAAACTAAAATCGTGTTATTTTATTATTATCATGATCAGTGAAAGTCTTATTATGCATGTTACTATATTTTATTGTTTTATTTATTAAAATTTATTGTAATAGTTCAATCCTTTATGAGGGTTTAATTTATTTTAAAACTGATAAATAAATAAATTACTACTAAGTGATGTGTTATGTTGATGGTACAGTTCAACCTGTTGATAAACGTCAAATTGTCTTATTTTCCTCATTTAACTCTACTTTATATTACTATTATTTAATCTACTTATTTGTGTAAAATAGCATTACAACATTGAATTCATAGACAAAATAACATCAAAAATATTACTCAGTACATTACAGTACCAGTATAATAATCACCAATTTTCAGAGCCTTGACAGCATCGTGGCATATAAGTACAGAACTCTGACAAGACTGCACATTGTCAAGGCCAGAACCGATAAGGACTGACTACTACCTTGATGAGTAAAAACTTAAATCAAAGTCTATACATACATGTTTTTCATAGATTAAAATTGTAGCATTTAAAAAAATAGCATTACTGCTATGTCATTTTATTTTACTCTTAAATCAGCATTACGTACTTTACAACAAGTATGTAATTGATGTTTGTATGAGTGTCACCACAGATTCAGTGGGATAGGTCTCACAAATTAGGAGGAATGCTCAAATTATTTTTTTTCCCTTTTTTAAGGAGAGGCCGGCCTTATTCTAACCCTTACTCTGCCCATTCATCATTGACTATTGATTGACCATGTGGTATAAATTTCCTACCTGTAAAGCCCGATTTTTATACGGCAACAGAATGATTTTGTCTGTCCATTAATCACAACTATAATTCAACTATTGACAGATTTATGCCGTGATTTGTCACACCCTCTCCCTCCTTATAAACATTAAACAATATAGCCATAATAATAAAATAATGTAATAAAATAAGTACGGTTTAAAAAAAATTAAATTAATAATTATTCATATTGTTACTTATATTGAATCATATATGTATATTACAAAGCACAACACTAATGACACTTCATCAATGCCCATCATTAGTTTTATTAGCAACTTATCCATACTCCATGTTGCATTAGCCCTATTTACAGAGTTGAAATAGAAACAATTATGTACAACAATTAAGTTTCAAACTATTGGAATTGTACTAATTATCCTTAATGGAAGTGTAATAAATACATTATCGGAGCATTGTAATTGTATACAGAGTACAGAGAACAATATCGTGAAGTAAAACAACGAGTTTAATCATTCATAATCTGATATTAAAGTTATTTATGAAAGATTTTTCTTTAATTTTCTTTTTTATTTGTTAGGAGATTCACTTAAAAATAAAATACAATCAGTAATCGTGATAAATAAATTCTTTAGCTATGCAAATGAAATAAGTAAGATTTACTTACTTATTTAAATGTGCTACCCGCACACCCATACACGAAAATTTTAAAAATTAAAAAAAAAAAAAAAAGAAACTCAAGTCACTGTTGAAATTAAAATATACTAACAATTTAACTGTAAAAATATGAGTTTAATAATTCTTATCAAACAAGTTTTAACTTTATTGTAGCAAATATAATAGTTTAATTACATAGACATGTGGAAAGAGGTATAAATCGGCCTGAACTAAAATCCCTAAAGATTTGATACAAGTAAGGACAATTATTTTGCACCGTTCTATTTTATCTTGTTTCATGACTTATTTTTAACTTCTGGCCGGATAGCCCACAAAGATATAACCTTATTAAAACTCATTAAAAAAAGTTTAACTCTGTATTTATTTATATGTACTTTGGTAAACTTACTTTTGGTAATAAAGTAAATAAGTAACATGATATTATAATATTTACATAGTCAAACACCATTCATCATATTATAAATTAATAGCACAACATATAAAATATGAAAATAAAATCCTCATATGCACACAAATGACACATTTGTCATTTGTATCTATAACTTGAACCAGTATCTAGATAAGTAAAAATTACTGTAATTGAACTTTGATTTATGATAAACGCAACACAATTTAATGTAAATATTGACATGAAGTAGTATTTAAACGTATGACAATTTTAGGTAAGTAAAATAATTAAAAAGAATAGCAATATCATAAATTTTATGTGTATAGATCCCTGTTCCTAATGTACATGGAGTTATGAACAGTTTTTAACAACATGTAAAAATGACCATTAACATATTCAACTTGGATATTTTGAAAATACATTAAATATCACTTGTTAAAATTAAAAGCCGAAAAATAAAATGGGAGGGTTGTGATTTATTGGTACGTCTTAAAAAAAAATAATATACAGAATTAGATGACACAATTCACAGTAATTATGGTTTGATGTTTTTAATATTAATAATATTATTTTTTATAATAGTGTATATTATTTAAATTTTACATTAACATTTACCAACGTTTTTAACAAAAACTTTTTATCTTACTAAAAAATAAAATTAAGTTTATTTAAAATAAAATCTCTAAATATATACTTAAATAATTATTTATATGCTGAGAATAAAATTTTTAAGAAAATATTTTATATATTGGATAAAGTTTTAAAGAGAAATACCTAATCTAAAGTTTCAGCCTGGAAAATGTGATTGTTCCATTAGAGATTGTTTGGAGTAGGACTATACACACAACCAGGGAGAGTGAACAATACACGTTTCGTTTACCCCAACTTCCAAGTTCATTGTAGATGTGTACATATAAAACCACATATCACTTTCACTTTATTTAACTTGTTAGTACAAATATTTGCCTAAAATATAGTATCTAGCTAAGGTAAAAAATAAGGAATTAACATAATATCTCACCGGTTAAAATGTTGGTTAGTTTTGTCCTAATTTTTAATTTTACATAACTTTAACTGCTTAACGATTTATTTCTGTTGTTATTTGATTACAATCAGTGAGGTTCTGATTCTAATGTTAATTTTTATTTATGTTACGATTTAATTTTATCAACTGATTTATGTTTTATTAAGACGCACTGCACAACAGAAAATTAATTAATTCTTTATTTAGTCGTTTACTAGTAACTATACTGCTTTTAGAGTGGTATGGAATCTTTCATTCTTTAAGGATTTACCCAAAATATTTATGACGTAAGGTAATAAACAGTAAGCTGTCACAAATCAATATATATATTAAACTTATCTCAAATGATATTTATAAAAACTATGAGATTTTCAGTAACACTTAACTACGTCAAAATAAAATATTATGTATTTTAGTTACAAACTTTCAGATTTATTTAACTACAATTTTATGTCAATCTTCATATATACTTACTCAAACTGAAATCTCTAAACTTGTTTCACTAAAGTAAATGTTACAAACAGACAAATGTATTACTTGTGGAAAGACAAAAGGAAGGGAATGATGGACTTTTTGACTGTAGGTGAAAAAATAATTAACACTTATAGTTGTTTTGACCTAATCATTTTCCTAAGTATAAGTTTTATAGTTAGACCCATGACGTCTTATTATAGGTAATAGTTTAAACATTACGTATCCTTACTTTCTTTAACCTTACAAGCAAATATATTCAATGTAATATTTTTCATAGATTTAAAGGTAGTATTATAAAATAGTATACTAAAAGTGAAACAACTGGAACATACCTCGTTACTTTTGGACTGAACAAAAGAACAAAATAACGCTCGAAAAACTCACGTTCAATTAATTACTACTTTTCTCTCAAGTACCTTTATAACCTTGATGCCCTTGCTGTTCCCCTGCACTAGAGTTGAAGGGGAGGGTCAATGCTGTTAGTCAAGGGTGAAGTGAGTTTCTGGGAGATTTATTGTGCAATCCACACGTGACTAGAACATAAATACCATTTTTATCACCAACATAATGCTGTTACCGATCGGTAACTACTAACTTTAACAAGACATATACCAAGTGGCCATCAACTCGAACAGAAAAAAACAGTGTGAATTATTTTAAGATATTAGGTTGTTTTTTGTTGTTAATATAATGAATGTTTGCCCTTAGCCTGTTTATTTGACAATAAGGATGTAAGTTCAACTAAATAGTTTTAATACTAAAAAGGGTTTTATTTCAAATTGATAATTAGGAAAGAAAGAAGATTGAAAAACAATGTTTACCGTTAGCTATTTTACGAAGTTTATTTACAGTATATGTTAATGATAGTTTATATAATATATAAAGTTAATGATTAATATATAAAAAAATACAGTAGGTAATAGATAAATAAATATTAGTAAGTTAAAATGAAAAAAAACTGAAATAATACTATTTGATTAAATTGAACCGTGTATTATTTATGTACCGTATTATTTTTCCTATTACATTGTATAGACATCAGCCACTAAGACTCGAGTTAGTATTTTTATTACAAATAATCGTATACATATCTTTATCGACTTACTTAAAAGTTCAGTACTCGTTTACATTTCATATAAGTTAATCAGTCAATTTATTAATTGCAGAAGAATATAAATAAGTCAATTAAAAGCAAGTATCTCTGCATGGTGGCCTATGTCGAAAGGAAACAATTATTTGACGTACTAATAACCCTTCAGAATCGATGTTGTAGCATGAACACAAACTGAATGTTAAAGGTAATACTAAAACTAGCCGATAGCCCTTGCTTCGCTAAGGAGTGGTTATCTTCGCTTGCTTAGTACAGTATTCCCTTCGTGGTTTTCTGAAAATCATCTCATCAATATAAAGGGTCAGCCTGCTGTTAAAAGTCTTATAGGAACCATTTAATGTACTTTATGAGAATGGCAACTATTGCAATCAAGCCTGAGGTTGTAGAATTCACCTTAAATACTTCATCATGTTAACAAAATTAGCCAAGCTTATGAGTAATGTTTCTGTTTTTCTTGTCAGCTGTTTGAAATGAATTATTAAATGAAAGCCAATGTAACTCTTATGGGAAATTCTGGAAAAAAAAGGTAAAAGCAAAACTGTTTTTGCTTGTTAAAAATAGAATTTAAAGAAATCCTCTATTACTGTGTCTTTTTGATACAGAAGCTAACATCCCTCCAAATTTTTTCAATATCTGTAAAGTGGTTCAAGAATTGTCATAATGAGAGAGTACATCTTTAAGGGTTTTATATATTAAAATATAATACTTTAGATAAAAGTAAAAAATTAATGATAAATACAATCAAAAAGTAAATTATTTTTAAATGAATAAAAATATTTAATAAACCAAACCACTAGGTAGCAGCTAAGTCTAGGTTTTATTTGTTATAAATGTAAATAATTAATAAATTACCATAATGCGTATTTGTATAAATACAAACCAACAACGAAAGATTTATCAGCTTGTTGTTTAACCCCTAACAGTACTGCAATTAATATTGAAATTGTACTAATGTCTTACACCAAGCTGTAAACATTGCTTGGTAGAGTAAATTTTGTCAAGAATAATATTAACTCTGATCCTAATAGTTCTGCATTTCATGGCTAAATTCACTTGTCTCGATTAAAAAAATGGTACCTAATAAGTATAAAACATGTTGCTATAAGTAATGAATTACGACGACCAATACCGTAATACTATTCAACATTTAAGTTATCTGGGTCCTAACATGACAAAACTAGTGTTTTTCAAAATATTTTCATTACGTAAATTTTTCATTACGTGTTCTATTACGTATAATACATATTGTATGTTTATAGTTTCCTCTGTTTTCTTGGAAAACATGTTAATGTACAGAAATTATTTCATTTGGTTATTTAATTACTCCATAACAGTTATCAGAACAAATATTCAAGTGATTGTTAAGTTGCAATTATGTACTGTTTTTTTTCATACAAAATTATCATAAATTCATGGAATAAAATAAGAGACAAACAGTATGAAATATTTCAATAAGCATTATATATTTTAAAAAAAGCTTTAGAATTTATGATAATTATTTTAGTATTCCTTTCCAAACATTTACGTTGTATGGATTTTTCTAAATTTCTTAGCTTAGCAGCACT
This sequence comes from Stictocephala bisonia, assembly GCA_035578905.1. NCBI lineage: Eukaryota > Metazoa > Arthropoda > Insecta > Hemiptera > Membracidae > Stictocephala > Stictocephala bisonia. The sequence goes on from JAQJVL010002452.1 coordinate 25,897, forward strand.
AGTATGTAAACAGAACCGAATAAAAAATCCAAATTAAACATATATGCCCTTACTAAACACTTTAATGCTTAACCCTCCATTGTGAGTCGTATAACAATAATAACGTTCCATTCAAAGACTTTGAAAGCTACAAATATAATACATTAGAACTTGCTCCAGATTTACCATTATGAAAGTAATAGTTTACGTGTTAGATAAAGGGCATTTATTATGCTAATTTTGTTTCAATAACTCACGTTTTTATTTTGTACATTTAAATTAAAGGCAACAGTTTTTAAATTAAAATTTTTGACTTTCCTTTAAATATCAATTAAACCTATGTTAAGGCTGTTGACTGTGTCAACATTTAAACACATTTTCTCTAATTTTCAATAAACAGTAATAACAATGCTTGTAGCTCTATAACTGGTAATTTTATATTCCCATGTTAATTGGTGTGTTCTGGTCTCCTTCAAAACAATTGTTGGACCACTTCATTTTAATTAACCAACAACCTCCATGCCCCGGCATGTGTCACAAGGTCATTATATATTCCCTGGAAAATTCGAGTATTTTTAATGAATACTCGAGTCTGATGAACTACTAAAGTTTACCGGTGAATATTTTATAATATTAATTCAATTTTAGTAAACAACACTTTTCCTTGTGTCAAATAAAATCAAAGTTCATTTATGAGAATTAATATTTTTCTTCTATAAAATTATTCAAGCTATGTTAGGTACTTTTACCACGTAGATTTATAAAAAACCATCACAAATAAAATGCATAAGGTTATAGTTTCCTGCTATTAAAAGTATTTTTATGTTAGATAGTTGAGCTATACAAGGATATACATATATAAATAAATGTGTATTGGCCTACGATTTCGATTGTATCTCCTCCCTACATAATCCGTAGACCTAACATAGTTGTGTCTGAAAACCTCCCATGTCCCTTTTACATTAGAGGTACTAGGCACTAGAAGAAGATTACTAAGCCTCCACAAGTTTGACAAATTATTGTTGGAAGCAAACCCACTTAGAAGCTCAGAGAGCACAAAATTCTGAATCTCGTGTTTAGTCAAGTTCAAAGCCAGTTTAAGCTAAGAATAGCTTTCAAGGAACGCAGTGTAAGACATATGAGCTGGGTCATCTTTAAGGCCCATAGTAAGCAGCCACCTACACCCCATCCTCGATATGATTTTAACTGTTTCACCACTTGAAGACTTTTACATGCAGGTGACCTCTTTCCTATATTGTTCTGCAGCCTCCGGGTAAGGATTTCAAGAGACACGTTTTCGTTATGTGTAATATTGTGGTATACAAGCTTGTGTGTGGAACGTTTGGTCTTATAATTTTGTGTATAGGGGGGTTTAGTTTCAAGTGTTTTTTTAATTGGGTATGGATTTTATTTTAATTTATATATTTGTTCATCCCTGAGTTTAGTCGTCTAGAATTGTTTAACGGAGCTTTGTGAGATTGTTTTTACCATTTGGAGCCAACCTGTTCGCCAGCAGGATTTGGCGGAATTATTAACTTAAATTTTTCGATAAATTATTATAGTTTTCTCAAATTTGCCAACTTTCTTTTTTTCTTTTTTTTTTAATTCTTGTACTGTAAGTTGCCAAAAATATAAATTATATATTTTGTAGTTAATGTTTTCATGTTATTTTTATCTTTGGTATTTGTGTCCTTTAAAATTTCTTTTTAGCGATCTTGATTTTATATAATTATAGCAATTATTAAGTTTGAAGTTCATTATTTATTGTTTTTTCAGGATTTTTTTTGTAATAGTTATTTTCTATTTTATATTGTATGTTTTAATATATTATTACTAATCAGTTGTCGAAAGAGTTTTTAATAGGCATACAATAATATTTATCTCGTTCATTTTTTACAACCAGGCAACAGCCTTATTTCATCCGAAACATTGAAACATATTTTCTGTTTTTTAAATCTCAGATAACTTTTTATTTTAATAAACATCATTTTTTGGCCACAAGTTTTTTCTCTCTTTCTATTCCTGGGTCCATTGCCTTCACACCCACCTGCAGTAGGGCCCAGTATTCAGTTACTTTAACGAGGGTGGGTTACAAAATAAAATATAATATATTTGCAAATAACAATGGTTTTTTGTTTTATCTCAATAACGTACCTTAATAGCCTCAAAATAAAAATAAAAATAATTAGTTGCTAAATAAATTTAAATAAACTGTCATAATGCAAAGATGCTCATTACAAGTTTTTAAAAATATAACCTTTCTATCATATTGAGAGTTAGGGCCACTGTGCTACCATTACGATTATAGATATTTCGCATAATGTCTTAGAAATAAAAATAGGCAGATAAAAGGGAACTTCGTTGTAAATATAATGAAATATTGGATCTGGATTATGTTATTTTACAGTAAAAAAATACATATATTAGAACAAGAAGGAATAGCTTTTGCTTTGTTTAACCTTTTAAAAGCATATTCTGAATTTAAGTTTCATAAACAGAAATTAGCTATACATATTTTTATAGTATTATATTGTTCACCAAACATATAGCCAATTTACCAACTAATACTGAAAGCCATTAGAAAGTAACTTTACACTTAAATCAACTGCCTTAAACTCATGCCAACAGTAATCCTATCAACTAACCGGATTACTGTCGCAGGCTAAGTGACAAGTTTCCAGAGTTGTTTGTAACCATCCATTTAAGTTAAAATATACATATATCAATCAATATACTTATGTACGTATCAATATCGTTGTGCTTTTACATTAATAAAAAAGATTGCGTGGCTGTTCATTAATATTATTAAAAAAACATTAACACTTTTTTTAAGATTTCCAGTTTAACACCTGATTGAAATTGTTTTTATATCCTTAAAATATAGTATACACTCGTTCATTAACTGTGAAAATTTGTTAAGTGGTTTATTAAAGGTGGTATAACAATTCAATAACTAATTAATGATTGGATGTTAATTTGTCTTTTTGTAGTTCCAAAGATTAATAATAATATTTGTTTGGTTATGGTACTATTGTTATCTTTCAAATATTCTATAACGTCAAACTTTAGAAGTCAGTAGTATGTCATAGAGTATAAAATTATTTACAGATTTAAAAAATAAAAATTAAAACAAACACTATTTTGTTTTTATTTATGTCAAAAAGACTTATTTAACCTCGTCCTCAAAGAATGTTGCACAAAGGATATTTGCCTAATTAAAAATGTCAGAACAATTGTGATTTAATTCTCATAACAATCACACAGAAAAGATGATATGCTACAACAAAACCTCAAAATGTGTAAAACCATTTACATATAATATAACAAAAATACCAACAGATTATAATTAGGAAAGGATCATTCATTATCTCCTCGAAATGTACAGTATGACAATGTTGTGAAGCAAAGGAAAAGGGTACATAATGTTTTAGCTGTTAAATATCAGAATAGTTATAATTATATAATTAATTAAACTAATATTAATGCTTTGATGTTCATGTGGAACTAAGACTATCAGTCGTGATCCAGAAGGAAGTTTTAAACAATCGAACAATTAATTGAGATAAACTCCAAAATAAACTAAAAATTAGGGATTAACTTTATAAAAAAACGACTTTTATAATGCATAACAAATGTTGTTTGGTTTCCTTTAACTATGTTTCCTTCGTGTTTGTTGATTTTTTTATTTCTTTTTTATTTGTTTGTAAGTTACTTTAAGATTACTCATCTATTAAAGATATTTCATTATGATAAAATTAGTTGATCCCTCAAATAGCTATATGCTAGAGAGATTAAAAAAGCTGTAAATGTAATATCAATTTAAGAAATAATAAATAATTGTTAATTGAATATTAACCTATAATGTAAAAAATATATAATATACGTGACAATCGATTACATATCAAATTTTGAAAGGGCAGAACTAAATTTTAAAGGTCTGTTTTGGGCGTAAATTAGGAAACTTGAGTGAGGAAAGAAGAAAGGAAATCAGGAAGATCCAGCCGTCAGACAGACAATGCTTTAACAAAGCAACGTCTGCTATCTTGGACCACAATGTCTTTCTGGGATTTAACGAGCTTGTATATTAATTTTGAAAGAGACAAAGTAAAAATACAACAGCACAACAAACTTTGATGAAGAGTTATGTGAATTATTGGTAGTAAACGACGTGCTTGTTAAAAACACATATCACAACGAGAATGCTACTTTAAATAAAAAAATGTAACCCATAAAAACTGACTAGTATAATCTCAAAACTAGAGTTAAAGTATAAAATATACTTTAAAGAAGGTTTTTTATTTACTTGATGCATGAACTATTCAATTATTATCACAGATGTATTTAAATTAACATTAGCAGCAAATTAACATATACTGTCAGCAGTAAATGATACTGATTAACAGTGGCCATACGTAAAAAAAACTGTTAGAGCAAATTCAATATATTGTTTGTATCAAATAAACCAGATACATACATTTTTTGTTGGAAGAAGGAGAGACAATAAGGCCACTGTGAAGGGTAAATAACAATTACCGGTAACTGTCAGTACCGACTTTACTGTGAGGATAGTTAAGCCTTCCTTCCTGCGCACCACAAAACTCATTTTTGGGCGAATCCGGGGACCCTTAGATGGTGTAAAAATGACCTTATATGAATGTTCATTCAACGCATTCTATATATAACAGGTCTGATATAAGGCAGTATATTTACATATAATAGTAATTGTGTATTATTCATATTGTTACCGGGAGTGTAACATTATCTGTACTCCTACACAGAACACGACCAACAACTGTGGTTAGTTGTAATTGTGTATTATTAATATTGTTACGGGGAGTGTAACATTATCTCTACTCCTACACAGAACACCACCAACAACTGTAGTTAGTGTTAATTGTGTATTATTCATATTGTTGCCGGGAGTGTAACATTATCTGTACTCCTACACAGAACACCACCAACAACTGTAGTTATTGTTAATTGTGTATTAATAATATTGTTACGGGGAGTGCAACATTATCTCTACTCCTACACAGAACACCACCAACAACTGTAGTTAGTGCTAATTGTGTATTATTAATATTGTTGCTGGGAGTGTAACATTATCTGTACTCCTACACAGAACACCACCAATAACTGTAGTTAGTGTTAATTGTGTATTATTAATATTGTTACGGGGAGTGTAACATTATCTGTACTCCTACACAAAACACCACTGACAACTGTAGTTAGTGTTAATTGTGTATTATTAATATTGTTACGGGGAGTGTAACATTATCTGTACTCCTACACAGAACACCACCAATAACTGTAGTTAGTGTTAATTGTGTATTATTAATATTGTTACGGGAAGTGTAACATTATCTGTACTCCTACACAGAACACCACCAACAACTGTAGTTATTGTTAATTGTGTATTAATAATATTGTTACGGGGAGTGTAACATTATCTGTACTCCTACACAGAACACCACCAATAACTGTAGTTAGTGTTAATTGTGTATTATTAATATTGTTACGGGGAGTGTAACATTATCTGTACTCCTACACAGAACACCACCAACAACTGTAGTTATTGTTAATTGTGTATTAATAATATTGTTACGGGGAGTGTAACATTATCTGTACTCCTACACAGAACACCACCAATAACTGTAGTTAGTGTTAATTGTGTATTATTAATATTGTTACGGGGAGTGTAACATTATCTGTACTCCTACACAGAACACCACCAACAACTGTAGTTATTGTTAATTGTGTATTAATAATATTGTTACGGGGAGTGTAACATTATCTGTACTCCTACACAGAACACCACCAATAACTGTAGTTAGTGTTAATTGTGTATTATTAATATTGTTGCTGGGAGTGTAACATTATCTGTACTCCTACACAGAACACCACCAACAACTGTAGTTATTGTTAATTGTGTATTAATAATATTGTTACGGGGAGTGTAACATTATCTGTACTCCTACACAGAACACCACCAATAACTGTAGTTAGTGTTAATTGTGTATTATTAATATTGTTACGGGGAGTGTAACATTATCTGTACTCCTACACAAAACAACACTGACAACTGTAGTTAGTGTTAATTGTGTATTATTAATATTGTTACGGGGAGTGTAACATTATCTGTACTCCTACACAAAACACCACTGACAACTGTAGTTAGTGTTAATTGTGTATTATTAATATTGTTACGGGGAGTGTAACATTATCTGTACTCCTACACAAAACACCACTGACAACTGTAGTTAGTGTTAATTGTGTATTATTAATATTGTTACGGGGAGTGTAACATTATCTGTACTCCTACACAAAACACCACTGACAACTGTAGTTAGTGTTAATTGTGTATTATTAATATTGTTACGGGGAGTGTAACATTATCTGTACTCCTACACAAAACACCACTGACAACTGTAGTTAGTGTTAATTGTGTATTATTAATATTGTTACGGGGAGTGTAACATTATCTGTACTCCTACACAAAACACCACTGACAACTGTAGTTAGTGTTAATTGTGTATTATTAATATTGTTACGGGGAGTGTAACATTATCTGTACTCCTACACAAAACACCACTGACAACTGTAGTTAGTGTTAATTGTGTATTATTAATATTGTTACGGGGAGTGTAACATTATCTGTACTCCTACACAAAACACCACCGACAACTGTAGTTAGTGTTAATTGTGTATTATTAATATTGTTCCTGTCAGTGTAACATTATCTGTACTCCTACACAGAACACCACCAACAACTGTAGTTAGTGTTAATTGTGTATTATTAATATTGTTCCTGTCAGTGTAACATTATCTGTACTCCTACACAGAACACCACCAATAACTGTAGTTAATGTTAATTGTGTATTATTAATATTGTTACGGGGAGTGTAACATTATCTGTACTCCTACACAAAACACCACTGACAACTGTAGTTAGTGTTAATTGTGTATTATTAATATTGTTCCTGTCAGTGTAACATTATCTCTACTCCTACACAGAACACCACCAACAACTGTAGTTAGTGCTAATTGTGTATTATTAATATTGTTGCTGGGAGTGTAACATTATCTGTACTCCTACACAGAACACCACCAATAACTGTAGTTAGTGTTAATTGTGTATTATTAATATTGTTACGGGGAGTGTAACATTATCTTTACTCCTACACAAAACACCACCTACAACTGTAGTTAGTGTTAATTGTGTATTAATAATATTGTTCCTGTCAGTGTAACATTATCTGTACTCCTACACAGAACACCACCAACAACTGTAGTTAGTGTTAATTGTGTATTATTAATATTGTTACGGGGAGTGTAACATTATCTGTACTCCTACACAGAACACCACCAACAACTGTAGTTAGTGCTAATTGTGTATTATTAATATTGTTGCTGGGAGTGTAACATTATCTGTACTCCTACACAGAACACCACCAATAACTGTAGTTAGTGTTAATTGTGTATTATTAATATTGTTACGGGGAGTGTAACATTGTCTCTACTCCTACACAGAACACCACCAACAACTGTAGTTAGTGTTAATTGTGTATTATTCATATTGTTGCCGGGAGTGTAACATTATCTGTACTCCTACACAGAACACCACCAACAACTGTAGTTAGTGCTAATTGTGTATTATTAATATTGTTGCTGGGAGTGTAACATTATCTGTACTCCTACACAGAACACCACCAATAACTGTAGTTAGTGTTAATTGTGTATTATTAATATTGTTACGGGGAGTGTAACATTATCTGTACTCCTACACAGAACACCACCAACAACTGTAGTTAGTGTTAATTGTGTATTATTAATATTGTTACGGGGAGTGTAACATTATCTGTACTCCTACACAGAACACCACCAACAACTGTAGTTATTGTTAATTGTGTATTATTAATATTGTTACGGGGAGTGTAACATTATCTGTACTCCTACACAAAACACCACCAACAACTGTAGTTAGTGTTAATTGTGTATTATTAATATTGTTGCTGGGAGTGTAACATTATCTGTACTCCTACACAGAACACCACCAATAACTGTAGTTAGTGTTAATTGTGTATTATTAATATTGTTACGGGGAGTGTAACATTATCTGTACTCCTACACAGAACACCACCAACAACTGTAGTTATTGTTAATTGTGTATTAATAATATTGTCACGGGGAGTGCAACATTATCTCTACTCCTACACAGAACACCACCAACAACTGTAGTTAGTGCTAATTGTGTATTATTAATATTGTTGCTGGGAGTGTAACATTATCTGTACTCCTACACAGAACACCACCAACAACTGTAGTTAGTTTTAATTGTGTATTATTAATATTGTTACGGGGAGTGTAACATTATCTGTATCCCTACACAAAACACCACCGACAACTGTAGTTAGTGTTAATTGTGTATTATTAATATTGTAGCTGGGAGTGTAATATTATCTGTTCTCCTACACAGAACACCACCAACAACTGTTGTTAGTGTTAATTGTGTATTATTAAAATTGTTACGGGGAGTGTAACATTATCTGTACTCCTACACAAAACACCACCGACAGCTGTAGTTAGTGTTAATTGTGTAATATTAATATTGTTGCTGGGAGTGTAACATTATCTGTACCCCTACAGAGAACACCACCAACAACTGTAGTTAGTGTTAATTGTGTATTATTAATATTGTTACGGGGAGTGTAACATTATCTCTACTCCTACACAGAACCAACTATAGTTAGTGTTAATTGTGAATTATTAATATTGTTGCTGGGAGTGTAACATTATCTGTACTCCTACACAGAACACCACCAACAACTGTAGTTAGTGTTAATTGTGTACTATTAATATTGTTACGGGGAGTGTAACATTATCTGTACTCCTACACAAAACACAACCGACAACTGTAGTTAGTGTTAATTGTGTATTATTAATATTGTTGCTGGGAGTGTAACATTATCTGTACTCCCACACAGAACACCACCAACAACTGTAGTTAGTGTTAATTGTGTATTATTAATATTGTTACGGGGACTGTAACATTATCTGTACTCCTATACAAAACACCACTGACAACTGTAGTTAGTGTTAATTGTGTATTATTAATATTGTTGCTGGGAGTGTAACATTATCTGTACTCCTACAGAGAACACCACCAACAACTGTGGTTAGTGTTAATTGTGTATTATTAAAATTGTTACGGGGAGTTTAACATTATCTGTACTCCTACACAAAACACCACCAACAACTGTAGTTAGTGTTAATTATGTATTATTAATATTGTTGCTGGGAGTGTAACATTATCTGTACTCCTACACAAAACACCACCGACAACTGTAGTTAGTGTTAATTGTGTATTATTAATATTGTTGCTGGGAGAGTAACATTATCTTTACTCCTACACAGAACACCACCAACAACTGTAGTTAGTGTTAATTGTGTATTATTAATATTGTTACGGGGACTGTAACATTATCTGTACTCCTACACAAAACACCACCAACAACTGTAGTTAGTGTTAATTGTGTATTATTAATATTGTTGCTGGGAGTGTAACATTATATGTACTCCTACACAAAACACCACCGACAACTGTAGTTAGTGTTAATTGTGTATTATTAATATTGTTGCTGGGAGTGTTACATTATCTGTACTCCTACACAAAACACTACCAACAACTGTAGTTAGTGTTAATTGTGTATTATTAATATTGTTGCTGGGAGTGTAACATTATCTGTACTCCTACACAAATCACCACCAACAACTGTAGTTAGTGTTAATTGTGTATTATTAATATTGTTGCTGGGAGTGTAACATTATCTGTACTCCTACACAAAACACCACTGACAACTGTAGTTAGTGTTAATTGTGTATTATTAATATTGTTACGGGGAGTTTAACATTATCTGTACTCCTACACAGAACACCACCAACAACTGTAGTTAGTGTTAATTGTGTATTATTAATATTGTTGCTGGGAGTGTAACATTATGTGTACTCCTACAAAGAACACCACCGACAACTGTAGTTAAAGTGGTAATTGTGTATTTTTCATATTGTTGCCGAGAGTGTAACATTATCTGTACTACTTCACAGAACACCACCAACAACTGTAGTTAAAGTGGTAATTGTGTATTTTTCATATTGTTGCCGGGAGTGTAACATTATCTGTACTACTACACAGAACACCACCAACAACTGTAGTGTAAGTGATAACAATAGCCTACTGTGACTGCTGGTCTACTACAAGGCAGTAAAGTCACATATAGTGGTAATTGTGTATTATTCACATTTACCACTATGGTTGGTAGGCCTGGTCGTACACTGTTGACACTGGGTCCTACGTTATGCTGGGGATTCATTGTTTTTTAATGGTTTTCATTAAAATCTGCCACATAGGGCAATTTTTTCACAACATGTACAAGTACGTGTTTTAATTCCCGCAATGAAAACTGTTAACATCATTTAATGTGGAAGCTTGTGAGTAATTGTGTGGTCTAAACCTAACATTGCCACTAACAAGAAATGAACTCATATTGTCCACCTGTGCTGGTACACACTGGCTGTCGTCGCTCACATTGTTGACTAATCAACTGGCTGTCTTATCGATTTGTATAGAATTTTTTGGCTCAACCGATTGGGGCGCCTTCTCTCTATTTCATGAGAACTGTGGTTCGAGACTGATTTTAACCATTTATTTATACTTTTTGCTTCAAGAATTATTTAGTATTTTAATACAATTGTAAATACTTGTTTTAATCTTAGTTTTGTTTTTATATTATGTTTACTCTTCAAGAAGTGTAACCAGCAGCATTTTTTTTAAATAAAATTTTAGTTTAGGGTAACAAAGTATGTAAATATTATAAGCCCTTGTCTATCAGATCGTCTCTATTTTCTACAAGGACCATGCTGTATATTTCTTACTAGTTTTTTTTTTTTTTTTTTTAATTGACTGAGCCTGAATCATGTTAATCAGTTAGGTATAGTTCTTAATTTGTTATAGAAATTTTAGGCAATCAAACACTTGAATGTGACTCAAATCCTAGGCAAATGTTATTAATCTTGTAAACCTTGTCAATATTTATTAGTTGGATTTTGCTAACACTATTATTGTAAATATAAATATATTATCCTATAAATACTTAAAATGACATTAAAAATTGAACAGACCAACAGAGATAAACCATGTCTTCTGATTTACAATTACAAATATCGAGGGGCCTACGTGTCAAGGAATGGAGAAGTGACCTGGAGGTGTTTGGAAAAACCTGTGGGGCTGCTGTGAAGACCTATATAGTGAAAACCGAAGTTATAAGCACTGAAAACCGCCAAACTGGACCTCATCCAGTTATAAACCACACAATCTCATTGACAGCGTCACCCTCTGCATCCGCCTCACCGGGCTCACCAGTGTGTCTACCCCTCTCTCCATTGGTCTCTCAGACTATCAACTTCAAGGATACCAGGGATGCCTGGACTGAAAGTGATCCTGTATCATTGAGTTCCAAGGATGATCTAATCAGCAAAAGTAATGAGCAAAAAATACCCTATATGCACTTGTTGATAAGATTCAAGAATTAACTTGTGAGCTGGAGCACACCAAAAGAGAACTCACTGATTGCAGGTTGGCCCTGACCCTTAAAGACAATACTTACTCTGCCACTGATGGCATTTCAGTCGCAAACGTATCTCCCGACGTTAGCGTTGTTAATGGTAATCAGTCTGATTCTCTGTTCGCTTCTGTTACTGGTGGAAGACTGTTGACTGACGAGGAAGTTTGGAATGGAATCAGCTCTCTGAGAACTGATAAGGTTCATGTTCATTGACTCCGACCGAGTGTCTCAACATCAGATTCTCCTCCAAGATATCGGACGTTACCAATTTAAATATTAGGGAAACTGCCACAGCTAAAGTGATTCTTGCTCCTATAAGTAATGCTGGGCTGGACATTCAGGTGCAGCTGATCGCAGAGGGTACTCACTGGAGTCTGGTTGCTGTTGATGTTGTTGGTCGAAAGTATTGGCATTTGGACTCTCTACCAGGACTTAACGATCAACCTGCTTTGGAGTTAAAAAAAATAAACAAAATTCTTAAACTTGGTAGGCTAGTATTTAGACAAAAACAGTGCAATAGACCGACAGAGAGCTACAGCTGTGCAGTGGAAGTAATTAAGAATGCGAAATCCAAGCTCATTATTTTACTTTTTATTTACCTGAGCCTGTAGCTAGGAGCAGCATTTTACCTAATTATATTATTGAAAGTGATAAGTTTGTTAATAAAACTAATGTTCAGATCATTAGTTAAACTGAGGATCGAAGTAATATATTTATTTTTGGTGACAGCCATCTAAGGGATGTAGCAGCAAAGCTAAAACCTCACTTGCCTAATTATAGGGTAGTTGGTCATTGTTATCCTGGCGTCTCTATGGAACGTGTAATCAATCATTTACATTTATGCAAAGGTCAATTAGATAAGAATGACTTTGTTATAATAATGGAGGGGGGGGACTAACAATACAAGTGTTGACCACTTTTCTGGAGTTAAAGCTAAACTTCTTGACTTAATAAAACCTGAACTATGGCTGAACAACCAAAGTAGATGTCCTTTCTTGTGTGTCAAAAATAACTGATTGGCATTACGGGCAGCGTACGCATGTACCTGAGTGGCTAGGCATTCAATTTTCACACAACTGGCATCCCGGGCATAATATAAAATGACTGGCCTAGCAGAACAAATTTAACATAGCTTTATGAACTTTATGGAGAAAGGTAGGTTTTATATTGGTATTTGGGGAAACTTACCCGATCCTACATATAACGAAATTGTACTTGTAAAGTAGGTTCTACTTAACAATGAATTGACCCACCCACCTGCCCATACACGTACAGTGGCATTGATCCAACCACCCACCCACACACGTACATTGGTATTGACCCATCCACACACGTACATTGGTATTGACCCACCCATACACGTACATTGGTATTGACCCCCACTACCCATACACGTACAGTGGCATTGACCCACCCACACACATATATGTACATTATTATTGACCCACCCATCCACCCACACACGTACATTGGTATTGTAACATTTTGAATATAACTTGTAATATTATAACCACAGAGATTCCTCTTCTTGTTGGCCGTGGTAATTTTTCTTAAGAATATGAGATTAACCAAAGTAACACCATGCGGTTTAATTTTGTAATGCAGATAGAGACACCATTTATCCTTGTAAAACCACTGTCTTCAAACGGGCAACTACTTGAGAATTTGTCAGCACTTGATTGTAAAAGGTAAAAAATTGATACGTTCTAAGTTGAGTGGGTGGTTGTTTGGTGTGTTGCCGAGTCTACTGGGCCCTGGTGTAGATCCGGAAACTTTTTTATTCAATCCGACATACCTGATCCAAATTGTAAGAGCTCTGAAATCACCATCTTTCATCAAAATATTCAATCTGTTGCAACTAAAATATGTCCTTTAGAAGCTCTTCTGCACTCTCACAATGTGAATATAGCTTGTATTACCGAGCACTGATTCACAACTGACAAACATACTGCTTTTCAGGTTGAAGGTTACAGTGTAAATAGTATATTCTGCAGGACTCAAACCGAGTTCTGGCTTTGTACAGATCTCCTGCTGTGGATGTTAATGTCTTTTTGGAAAATTTTGAGGAAACGTTAAACATTCTTACTTAAAAGAAAATGAGAGTAGTAGTCAGTGGTGGTTTTAATATACATTTTTGGGATATCCTTGAGCACAGTTTACTCCATCCCCAAGACATCTTGAATAGTTTTTCATTGAATATAAAAATCAAAGATGTGACTAGACCAAATGCATCAGGTGATCAAACATTGATAATATAATCACTGACATTGACTTAGTTGATATATCGACAAATGTAGCCATATCTTTTATATTAGATTATTACGAATAGATTGCCACCATTATCAACCACGATGAAAAACCAAAACCACCTATAGTTCTAAACTACAGAAGATACGTTTTTCAAACCAATATCGATAAATTATACCCTTTTCTTGAAGAGCACCAGTGGGACGCCGTTTTTTTACAGTGACAATATTGATAGACAGTTTTCCATATTCATGGATACCATACTGTCAAATTTTAACATATCATTTACAATAGTGAAAACCAGATGCAAAATGAAATATAAGCCCAAATGGTTTACACATAATTTACTAAAAGTTAAAGAGATGTTATATATATATATATATATATATATATATATATATATATATATATATATATATATATATGATTCAGCGGGATTTCCCTACAGAACTCAATCGAGTTACATACAAAAAGAAACTAAAAGTGTATCACGATTTAATAGCCAAGAAAAATGCTCATACGCAGAACTATACATTCAAAATTGTAATAATACGAGAAGAGCTACCTAGAAAATTGTAACTGACTACACCGGTAGAGGCGGAAAAGCAACTAGCATAATACATGAAGTAAATCAAAACGGTGATGCTGTGCAGAATCCTAATATAATTGCAGAATTGTTTAACAATCACTTCAGTTCTGCTTAGTAACATCCAAACTGTTCTGCTCCTGCTGTTTCTTCCTCCGATAATATTTTAGTGCAAACCCACTATAGCTTCTTCGTCTCTCCAGCTTCCTGTTCTGAGGTCCATAATTCTATATTGTCTCTGAAACCCAGTACTTCTAAAGACTTTAATGAAATATCTCCCAAACTTCTTAGAGTGATGGATGTTCCCCTTACCACGTCATTGACTATTCTTTTTAATAACTCCATTTTACAAGATATATTCCCCTCATATATGAAACCGGCCAAAATTATTCCAATATTTAAGAAAGGCTCTAGATCATCTCTCAGTGACTATAGACCTCCCTCCATTTCCCCAACTGTAAGTAAGGTTTTTGAACGCCTCATCTGTACCAGGTTAACTGAATGTTTAAGTAAATATAATCTTCTGAGTCCTACTCTATATGGATTTCTTAAAGGAAAGTCTACTTCTGATGCCATCAATGAATTTATTCAAAAAGTTATTGCAGCCATCGACAATAACCAGTCTACTGCAGGAATTTTCTGTGATCTTAGTCGAGTTTTCCACACTGTAAATAATGAGATACTTCTCTACAAGTTGGAGGCGTATGGTGTTAGAGGAACGTATCTGAAGTGGTTCAGATTCTACCTTTCAGATCGTAGTCAGCGTGTACAAATAACAAATAGCTATGGTCGAGCTCTCTCAGCTTCCTTGCCAGTCAATTCAGGTGCCCTACTAGGCTCTATACTTGGTCCCCTCTTATTTTTGCTCCACGTCAATGACTTGAGTAGAAATGTTGTGGTTCATGTAGTGCAATATGCCGACAATACTAGTGAGGAATTGCAAGCAAATCACCTGCCACTTCTGGATACCCAAATAACCACTACATTGGTTCCCTCAGTGAGTGGTTTTCACAAAACTATATGTCTATGAATAAAAAAAAAAAAAAAAAAACACACAAATTCTAAAGTTTCCTTACATGGAGACTATACTGACGACTTTCATGTAGGATCTGTTCGATTTTTGGGCATTTATGTCGATTCTAACCTAAAGTGGGACACTCAGATTTCAAATGCATGCTCTAGGATGAACTCTTGTTTGTTTTTACTTAGATATCTCTCTGGTTTCCTCAACACATCTTTTTTAAAGATCATAAATTTGGTTACGTTGTTCCTGTTTTGTCATATGGAATCATGTTCTGGGGGACGGCCCCAGTCACATCATTTAATAGAGTTTTCAAGCTTCAAAAACGTGCAGTTAGGATTGTTTTCGGTATGAGATTTAGAGACAGCTGTAGGCAGGTGTTCATTGATCAGTCTATTTGAACCCTTTCATCCTTATTCACTTACACTTATGCTCTGTTTTTTTTATCAAAAATCAAAATCTTTTCGCTACAAAACAAGAAAAAAAAATAATGTTATAATACCTCTTCATTATAATGCTATTTTTCAGAAATCATCTGCATATCTCGGCCCGGTCATATTTGGTAAGTATCCCGGATAGTATTAGAAAAAGTGATAGTGAGAGGGTTTTCAAAAGCAGGTTAAAACAATATCTTTTAGACAAGGCATATTATGCAATAGACGTGTTTTTAAGCAATCAATAGTTTCTCTGATTTGTATGACTGTTATATTTAATGATGTTCTTATATGTATGTTTAATTGTATTTCTGTCTTTTTAGACCTTATATAAACACTGATTGACTATGTTCCAAACATTGTTAAATGTCAATGAACAATAAACGATTTGATTCGATTCATATTATTGCCGAGAGTATAACATTATCTATTCTCCTACACAGAACACCACCAACAAAGGTGACAATGACAACAATAGCATGTCATATGGTACTACATTTACATACAGATTTCATTGTGTATGGTTCATACTGGTTCCGGGAGTGTAACATTCTTGATACTCAGTATTCCCAAATTATATATGTTATACAATAACTTATTGCATATATCATATGATGTATTATCTATAAATATAATGTATCAATGGCCACATAATATATTTTCTCCACTTTATTTCCCTTATCCACTTTTTTATTTAAATCTACCCAGTGTTTGTCACTTCAAACGCAAGAAATGCACTATAGTAAGCAGAGAGAAAATAAGTCATATCATAGTTTTAAAAGTGAGATTACTAAGGGAATACACACTTTTGGCGTATTGATAATTTATACCAGGATACAGTATTATAGTAAATACAGATTATACAGGCAGTTAATTGCTGTAATAATATGCCAAAGTAATATTATAAATTAGATTTTGAATGTAATATTATTTAACTATGTTTCTGATATAATTGCAATAATCTAAAAAAAGCAAAATTTATATTATTTTTATTCAGTACCATAGCTATTTAACAATTGCATTCCACGTTTATCATCTGTAGATATTAAAAAAAAATCTCGGGAAAGTCTAGATTAATTTATGCATACATTTTTTAGGATATTAGGTAGAACATAAAAATACATTTTTAATTATAATCCTTTATGTGATAAAAATAATTAATAAGTGCAATTAATTTATCCTCATAACATATTTTTTGAAATCTTAAGAACGACTTTCTTGAAAAACCAAGTAATATCATCAATGAAAAAAAAAAGTAATAACATATCATGAAAATTTTGGCAGTTGTAAGACTGATAATTGTCCTTATTTATTTATCTTTATTAAGATAATTTTCCTTATTTATTTATTTTTCTTTATCCTTATTAATTATTTATCTTATAACAGCTGTACACATGAATGATTTAAGGTGAATGAAACACCTTAAACATTTTATTGTCTTAAAGGATTTATAATTTTAGGCTTTGGATGAATAAAGTGAATTGTTACTTAAAACAACATAACGTAAATAACAAAAAAAAAAATAATCATAAAATTATTTGAATTAACCTAAACTTATAATCCAATTAAATTAAAAAACCTGATAGCCCAAATTATATTTAAATACATAGCATAGTGTTCATACTAAAAGTACCCTTGTAATGGATTGTAGCAATTTGTTTATTATAGTAAACCCAGCCCTACGTCAATAGTATACATTGTAGCTACCCGTCACAGACCACAAGGGATCAGACATTGTTCCTTGTACCGTGTGATATTGTCTTGTAAAATAAACTGGTCTCTGAAGCATCGTAAGAGATGTTTCAGAAGATTACACGGCGTGAATAATTGCGGATTGATGAACAACTTAGTTCATCTTTACATAAATGGATATATTGCAATATCCAATTAAATATTTTATCTACATTTGACACCTAAATGTATATTTAGCGCTACCCTTAGTACTACAGTATTTAATGTTGAAAAAATAAAATCTAAAGTCGTTATTAATATTAACGCAAATAAATAAGATTTTATATAGATTACACGAAAAAAAATTTAAAAAGAAGAAACGACTAGTTTTCCGTGTTATAGTTTGTTTTTATAAGTTATACAATGTAAACCATTCTACCTGATATTTTTCTCATAACTTAAAACATGTTTAGCCTGTACTTTTAGGTATTATATACAGGAACATCAAAACAGTTTGTATAAAAAAAATCTAGTTGAAAGTGTGTTGGGTATAGTAAGTATATAATAAAATAATTCTACTGTACATTACGTGTTGAAAAAATTAATCATTTGTGCATATATAACCATAAACCTACATATATAATACATCTATAATCCACGTATATTAACCCTAACTAAACCTAATGTAAATAAACAACATTGCAGTGAAATAAGTATAAATGAACACATTGTCAGTATTTGTTTGTACAGTTTAGCTTCAGTTAAAAATACTTATATTTTTTACTAACAAATTATATACATTATTGAGTTGATATTATAGATCGATTTTACCTTCCCCTTGTGAGTTTATTCAAAGTTGATTTTGATTCAAATCCCGTCTAACATTTACCAATCAACACTTTGAGACTATTTGTAAGTTGTTATGAAATTGAAGCAGGGCATACCTTTATTTTACATCGTAAATGAGAAAAATAGAAAAATAAGAGTAAATAGTTTTATACTTAGCCTTTTTATGCTTTTACCATAAGTTTACGTTCAAAAAACACTATATTCCATCTTAAACTGACCATTCAAAGAGACTGATCATTAACACGTCAGTTTTTGTTGCAGCCATTACCTTGTAATTTGGTCGTATTACTATTTTGTAAGCTGCTGGATATGTATAACATATTTTTAACCTTTATAATGACACAATTCGATAACTTCAATGGTCAGAAACATCCCAAAAACTATTTTAAACTAAGAACAAAAATAATAAATAAATACGTATGTGGAATTTGTAAACATTTTACCAGATTTGTTTCAAAAGTTAAACTGTTTTACAGTAACAGTTTTAATATTAAATGACGCTGTTAAATTAATTTCAAACAACAGACTTATTTTGAAATAATAAAAATCTACTAATACACAAATCACTGTATAGTAAAGTAGTTTTTTAAACTCATTACTGTAGGTCTGATTCTTTTTCGGAGTAAAATTTCACAAAAGTACTAAATGTTATTTTTACAATATTACTACCTTTGATTTCGTTATTAAATAATATTTCTAGCAAATGTTGTATAAGTTTGGTTTCAGAACGCAAAATATTTTTGCTAATTTGTGATCCTTATTGAATTTCCAGAATATATGTGTAATATTGGAATAATATCTTTAATTGACGTTCTATATTTTGTTAATTACAAAATATTTACATTTATTCCAGTACAAAGAAAAAAGTAAACTCATTTAAAACAATTTGTCAGGATACTAATGGTACACAATTAACCATTACAATAATTCTTTGTCACAGTTTAAAAAGGCGGTACATAAGTTTAATTAAAAAGCTGAATAGACAGTACAAATTAATTAGTGTTTTTCCGTCATACCCTACAATGACTTCATGCTGTAAGAGCTGTAATTATGTGTGGATTCCACTTGATGTAGTTTATAAATACATCATAACATGCATTAAACAATTAAATAACGAGACTTAAATTAAAGGTCAATTTAATAAAAAATAATAATTAAATACTAGTGACACTTATGCTCAGTGTTTTCAATGTGTTAACATAATTAATCAGACCAGAAAGCACTTTGATATTATTGAGTGATATCATTGAAAAAGGTTTATATTATACTCTATACAATTTACAGTCAAATGTTACAGTAATTTAATCGAAAGAACGTAGTATTGAATAAGTACTAAGGATCCACTTCCTATTGGTAAATGAAAGGAAATCACAAAGTAACACAAAAATATTATATATTATTAGTTATTTATTAAATATATTGCAAACCTTAATTTGATATTTTCGGAATTTAATTGTAATAAATTAATGAAATTTTTAAATTGCTTGGTAATTTATTTATTTATTTAAATCAATTGAAACGTTAACATCAGCAAAACAGTTACTTACAATGTAGCTTTAAATTAAACAATAGGTGCAATATAAACTAATACAACATATAAGAGTGACATAACATTCATAAACCAGTGACAGTAATACCTTTTTATATATTCTCAGTTACCATTCTCACCATACTGAAATAAGTACTTATGAATTCTTAGAAACATTATAGAAATCATGTTAAGTATAATTAAATGATAGATCCGAATACAGCTTTAAAAATGGCATTAAATATGAAAACACTGAATTATCTTTTAGCATTAAAAATATTTACGCATTGATTAAGTAACAGAAGTAAAAATTGTTCATTAAGTTTTTCTTTTTTTCTAATTTTAAAACTTCACTCGCCAGTTCACATGGGTTTAAAGGTCTTTACGTGAAATTTATTTAACGAGTGAAGTACCGACTGTTGCCTCAGTGGGGGATTCGAACCCTGGACATAGCCCCCACAGTCGGAGGCCTTACTCACTGAGCCACCACGTCTTTGTGGTGGTTCAGAACATGCAATATAATAAATTTAAATATGGGCATTGTATGATTGAATATTTTATCGTTTTCTTTTCTAGGTACCGTCTTAGGTTGCCAGGAAGTGAAGAAATTGGGATTTCTGTGGATTTATGCCGAGATTGGTGCTTGATAAGTATTGAGAAATGGCTTTATGGTTAAGAAAGAATTCCTTTTCTAAGTACCCACCCACCCACCCATACACGTACAGTGGCATTAACCAACCCACCACCCATACACGTACAGTGGCATTAACCCACCCGCCCACCCATACACGTACAGTAGCATTAACCCACCCGCCACCCATCCACGTACGGTGGCATTAACCCACCCGCCCACCCATACACGTACGGTGGCATTAACCCAACCGCCCACCCATACACGTACAGTGGCATTAACCAACCCACCACCCATACACGTACAGTGGCATTAACCCACCCGCCCACCCATACACGTACGGTGGCATTGACCCACCCACCCATTTACGTACGGTGGTATTGACCCTCCACCCACCCATACACTACAGTGGTATTGACCCACCTACCCATTCACGTACGGTGGTATTGACCCACCCGCCCACCTATACATGTAGAATGGTATTAAAATACATACGTACGGTGGCATTAACCCGCCCGCCTACCCACACACGAACGGTGGTATTAACCCACCCGCCCACCCACACACATACGGTGGTATTAACCCACCCGCCCACCCATACACGTAGAATGGTATTAAAACACTTACATACGGTGGTATTAACCCGACCACTCATCCACACAAGTACGGTGGTATTAACCCACCCGCCCACCTACACATGTACGGTGGTTTTGACCCACCCACCCACCCATACACGTACAGTGGTAATGACCCACCCACCCACCCATACACGTACAGTGGTAATGACCCACCCACCCACTCATACACATACGGTGTTATTAACCCACCCGCCCACCCATACACGTAGAATGGTATTAAAACACTTACATACGGTGGTATTAACCCGACCACTCACCCACACAAGTACGGTGGTATTAACCCACCCGCCTACCTACACATGTACGGTAGTAATGACACACCCACCCACCCATACACGTACAGTGGTATTGACCCACCCGCCCACCCTTACACGTACAGTGACATTAACCCACCCATACAGTTACAATGGTATTGACCCACCCATACACATCCAGTGTAGTGAATAAATTAAATTAAACTAACTATTCAAGCCCTGCTTACAAGTTTACTTTTTTGTACAGCAAATCTACGAATGACGAAAAACAACCACCTGTGATACAGTGGTAGTGAACTTGAAAATCAATACACATACAATGGCATTGACACGTACAGTGGCATTTTACCCACCCGCCCACCCATACACGTACGGTGCCATTTGATTACAAGGCGTAGGTTGTATGCTCGTTCGTCTTTTATTTGACACGGCGTCTGATCAATGGTTGCCATTGACGTGGTCACTATTAGAGAAACTTGAGGTTGGGTGTTAGTCAGGGTCCGAATGTTGTGTAGGGGAGATAATTGAGTATACGACTTGTAAATTAGCTAAAAATCAGACCAATACGTAGTGTATGGGTGTTTATGACCCACCCGCTCACCCATACACGTACAGTGGTAATAACCCACCAGCCCACCCATACACCTACATATGTAATGACCGTATAGTGTCAATGTACCGTTGTCACCACCGTACTTGTATGGGCGGGTGGGTGGGTCAATGTTATTGTACGAGTATGGGCGGGTGGATGGGTCACAGCAATGGGAGCCAAGGAATTGAATTGGCGTTGAGGTACCACCAATAGCTTTTATAACACTACTAAGTTAGACATCAATCGCTTTAGTAAATACGTTTTTTTGCCATATAGTGTATTCAGCAGCTGAATAAACCAGTGGCAAAGCAGTTATATGCAGGACGTGTTTGAGTGGGAGGGTGGGTCAATACCACTGTACGTGTATGGGCGGGTGGGTGGGTCAATATTACTGTAATCAACGGCGCCATCCCTATGAACAACCAAGCACAACTACATGGGTTCTTGTAAGTGAAGGGGCACCCACTCACCTATGTTTATATATATATATTTGTAAACCTTTGTAAGGTCAAACCACTTTACGTGTAAGGGTGGTTGGGACATGAACATGTGTAAAGTTTATACCTATTGATCCATACCACTGTGTGTGTAGGTAGGTAGGTAGGTGGGTCAATACCATTGTACTTGTACGGTCGTGTGGGTGGGTCAATACTACTGTACTTATATATATATATATATATATATATATATATATATATATATATATATATATATATATATATATACACATTTGTAACAAAAGTACATATATTATTTTTTATAGAATATAAATATGGATACGGATAGTCTATATGTTATTTATTTAAACTTTTATGATTGTTATTTTTGTTGTTTGCTCATTCTCATGCCATATTTAAACTGTTTATGGTTATATATATATATATATATATGGTTATATATATATATATATATATAAAACCATAAACAGTTTAAATATGGCATGAGAATGAGCAAACAACAAAAATAACAATCATAAAAGTTTAAATAAATAACATATAGACTATCCGTATCCATATTTATATTCTATAAAAAATAATATATATGTACTTTTGTTACAAATGTGTACCTAACATAAATGTTGTGTTAAAATAAGGAGTGTTATGTTATAAATGATTTATAAGAGGTGCTACACAGGATATATTATATTAGGGGTGATGTACAATGAAATATACAAGGAGCACTGTATAAGGATCACTACCAACACCTTATTGGTAGTGCTGTAAAGGTATTGCTATACATGGAGTGCTTTAAAGTATTGGTACAAAAGCAGTGCTATACAAATAATTGATATAGTAGGAAAGCTTTTATAAATGAAAAATTAAAGCAGTGCTACAAAACCAATACTATCAAGAAGTGCTATACAAATATTGTTTTACGACCAGTTCTGTAAAAGAAGTGGTGTACAATGTTTGCTGTATAAAGAGCTGTTTACAAAGAGTACTTTGCAAGGAATGATAATCAGTGTTGTACAATGAGTGATATACAAAGAGTGATTTGCAATTTGTGCTATACAGTATTGTGATTGCCGAACAAGAAGTGCCGTTCAGGGATTTTTATACCGTTAGTTCTATACAAGGAGTGTTTTACAATGAGATTCATACAAGGGGTGCAATACGAGGTTTGCTGTACATATAGTGCTGTCCAAGGAGTGCTGATCGACTGAACAGTGACTTCCCACCAACTCATCAAACGTACGAGCCACTCAAACTACAACAGGCTATGCTATTTAAGGGAACTTAATTATATTTAAAATTAACTTATGTTAATTTGTTTTATAAGTTAATTAAATAAATTATAAAATGTTAATTTTAATTTACGCCCAAAAAACTTATGAACTAAGTATATGTCTGAGAGGTTATTAGCCTAACTCACTAGAAACCATTCACCTCGATGTCCGTTTCTAAGTGATTTCTTGGATGACCTTTAAGGGGTTAAGTTAATTAAAAAGTAAATTTTACAATAATAGTTAGAATAAATATGTATAGTATGATATGATTATATGTTTGTTGATTTACTAGTATCCAACTGCCCCATTGTGCGTCATATGTTTGTAGATACAGTCAGTTTATATATGATACTAAACTACGTTTGAGGACTTTGAAAGTACGTTCAATATTTATGGCAGGGTTTTACTTAAAAATAGTTATTAAAGTCGTTTTTTTACTTAATGTATTTCTTCCAACAAAAAAACAATCAAACTGCTTTTACTGTATACTCAATTTATTTTAGTTCTTTTTTCCTTCCAGTAAGGAATTGTACCCATTTTATTAGCAAATTTAAATGTATTTTCATATTTATTCAAGCTGCAGCTATTTACTACGACTTAAACTGATCTAAACTAAATTAGAAATGAACACATGCTTTTGACTTATGTTTGGTCTACTTGAGTCTAGTATAAAAAGAATAATTACAATATATTTTCAGTAACAATTAAAAATATAAATCAGTAAAAATTAGCATTAACTTACCCTAAAGGTTATATAAACAATAAGTAGAGTTCAGATTATAATTTAAAATATAAATATAGTTAATTATTTAAATATAAATATAATAGTGCTTATAACAAACAAATTATTTGAAACTTAACGACTAACCAAATTACAGTCATATTCCAAAGGTCTTATTATAAAATGTAATATCTGTGATAATATTTCTTATACTTTAATTTTATAAATTTGCAGATAAATAATGTAAGTAACACATTCCATCAAACTATAAAACAATTATAATAATAAATATTATTTAGTTACAAATGGTAGTAGGTTGGTAAATTAAATTAAAGAAAAATGGGTTAGGCCTTAATCTATACTATTAAAATAGTATATATTACTATTTCAATTCTAACTGATATATTGTATGACTGGTTTGTGGAAGTGTTTCACATGTAATAATATAACGATATCCAGTATATTAAAGAGTGAATATTGTTTGGTTTTAATGTATTTAACATTGATTATGAAATAATGTATTACCTTGGATATATTAATATTTAACAGTAGGGTAGTGTTGACACTGAACTAACTTTTTTTAATATTTTTAATACATTGTCTCATATATAAAGGTTTAGAATTTATTACTATAAATACAAATGGATTTATTTAATCTATTTAAAATAGCATGTATAGCAATTTTAATTCTGACTGATATATTGCATGACCGGTTTACGGAAGTGGTTCATATGTGAAAAAATAATAATTTATTTATTTAGTATGAATATTTTATAGGTTTTATTTTGTCAACAATAATTATGAACTAATGTATTACCTTTGGTACATTTATTTTTTAAATGTGTTTTAACAGTTGGGTATTGTTGGAAGTGAAATTGCTTTAGGTAATATTTGTAATACATGTATTCAAATATAAAGTTTGTACACTTATTACTATATGTACATTCTCTAATTAGGTTTTCAAAACACCCCCTCTACTTGCTGTCTGACGGTCGTGCTCTTGGTGTATGCAAATGTTAAGTGCACTTCTCTGTAATTAAACACTCTTTATTTATTCAACATCAGGTTTAGGTAGCTCATTAAAATTGTGAGATTTTGATTTTGTGAGTCATATAATTACATAATAAAGTACTACACAGTGAATTAAGTCATATATACATAGCAAATAGTAAATATATACACTTTACTTACTAATCCATATCAATAAGCCTAAATATTTGGCTGACAGATTTTAATTGATGTCTGAAAGTAGTGTCCGGGAGGGTCGATCTTCCTTGACAATGTTAATTATTCCTCATCATCGTTCTATAACGTACAATAAATCGTTCATTGTCACCACTTTCCGTACCTGGAATTCCCTTCCTATTCTTATTGAAAACTACTACTGAGCTGGTTTTGAGGCCGCACTGAAAGATTATTATCTTGGCTGGGGCGGGTTAGGTGGGACGTGCCGTTTTTGGATGGGCAGAATTGCATGAATGCGTGTATGAACTTTTGATTGAAAGTCATGATCATATAATTTCACTTTTAATTTTTACATATATTTTAATGTATAGGTGTATATATACAAATATGTTTTTTGACACTCATAAATTAAATTAATCCATGCTATTGTGTAATCTAAATTTAATTACAATAGGTTTTGGTTTGTGTATATTGTTTTATTAGTCGTTTCTAGAATAACAATAGATCGTTGAACCTATTGTTTAAATTTTAATGTTCTAACTTATACTTACATTTTTTCTCTTTGTCTGTTGTTGAAATTTTATTTAGGGTTAATTGTAGGGAATCATTTAGGGTTAATTGTAAGGAAGGGCCTAGTGGCCGTAAATTTGCTCTTTTGTGAATATTTTATATGTTTACAAATAAAGACATTTATTATTAATATATAGTAGTATTACTATAAAACTTTAGAACAGTTACTAAAGAGAATTGTTGAAGTTAATTTTATGACAATATTTATAAGTCTAATAGCATAGCTTAGTTAAAAAAAATAATTGTTATATTAATCATCAATAAACAAAATTATATATATGAAACAAAATCACTGATAAACTCCACACAAACCTCCCTTTTCTAAACCTATATAATGAATATTAACACAGATAGATCGTCCTTAATTTATATGGAACTATTATTAGAAAACATTCAAATAAAACGCCAAAAATAGATTGATAAAATAAAATTCACTATTGTTAACAATTATTGTTTAGCACTTCAAATGAGTTTTATTATTTTGTATCTTTTGTTTTTGTTATTGAATGAAATGACTTATTCATGTATTCTTCAAATATTAATCTAGTTGCAACATTTAGTGTCAAACCAAACTGCATGGCATCATTTTGTGTAGTTAATTTTTTTTTCATTAAAAATATAAATGTACTTCTATTTTATCGTAATACTAGTGTTGAGCCTGATATCATTAAGAAAGAACAGTTATTTAATGTTTATAAAAATGTATTTTGGAAATAAAATTCCAAAAATTGTATTAAAGCTTTTAAAGAATATAACAAATACAGTTAGCCTATTTCTATCCTGTTAAATTGTTACATGATAATAGGCAAATTAAAAAGTTTAGTACAACAGAAAACTAAACTAAGTAAAGTATTGAAACCGTAAGTAAAATAAAAATAAGAGGATTAATAATTTTTTTTAAATATGACATAGGATTAAAGATATTTATGCGATAAGATTATATGAAATGAAAAATATCGAAAACAGGTTTCGGATCATAAAATTAATTCAGTTGGGAATGTCTTAAATACATTCAAGGAAAACTTTGAACTGATCCAAGATAAAAGTTTCAAAGCTCTTTATCACCTCATTATTCATTTCTAAATTTAGATGAACGTGAAAAAGCAATCAAACAAGTTTTCTTAAAATAGGTAAAAAGTTCAAATTTATAAGTTTGCCAACCGCAATTCATTGTTGAGCTCGGCAGATGAAGTCATAAATCTTGGAAATATCATATTTCAACTTATTTCAAACATGCTTATAAGGTATACGATTTGAAGTGTTGAAAATATTATTGGATTTATTTTTTTCTATATTCAATATTCAATATTCCCAGTTTTTCCATATTGATGAGTTTTATGAAGCTGACTGAACATAAAGCGTGGTAATTTTTTCTTTTCTTTTTTTCTTTTCACACTATCCAGAAAAATCAGTTGTATATTAAAACATATTTCAAAAATGCTTAAAAAGTTATAACATGTTATGACAATACTTACAATTAGAAACAAAGCTACACTGTGAAGGTGAAAATGATACTGAGTTTTGATAACATTGCTAAAACCAAATAAATCCAATATTAGGTACATAATATTTCTATCAATTATTAGTGTACTAAAACATTCAGAGGAATTTTGTAAATTTTTAAGCTGAAAGAGAACCATAGTGTAGTTTGAAAGTTATTTATTAGCATTGAATAGTTCATGATATGTAGATAATATTTGGAGATTTCCAATGCTTTGAGTATTTATGACACAACGTTTCGACAGGTATAACAAACTACTGTCTTCTTCAGGTGTACTTACAAACTTAGCCTACATCTAAAACAATTTTTTCCCCTAAACCATACTAAGTCAGAAAATACTTAATACAACATGTTAGATACTAATGATTGCTGTTGAAAGTCAAAAGTTCTTAAAAAACTATCACACATAACACAATTATACAAAATATAATACACAATAGGAAATACAACAGAAATGCAAAATATGAAATTAGCCAACAAAACACACAGCAAGTTATTAAATAGACCAAATACTCAAAGACTTACAAAAATAAATTGAAAATATGAAAAAAATCAACACAGCATAGATCAGGCTATTAAACAGAAAAAATATTCAATGAGACATGAAATAAATACAAAAATATGAAAAAATCAACAAAACATAGAGCAGGTTATTAAATAGACAAAATATTCAACTTATCCCACCAGTTTCCAATTCCACTGGGCCGTCGGGAAGGAGTCCCCGCACCATTACACTCACGAGATCAACTCACCACAACTGTCAGAGACGAACTGAATCCTTGCGGTTGGTTTTAGTGTACATTATTAGAAAACAGTTATTGAGGAAGTAATTTGATTGTACGAATAACTAGAATTTAAAAATACAAATAACAATTAAGAAAAGACTTTTGAACTACAATATAGAACATGGATTAATGAATAGGTATAAATAAATCAGTTTTATAAAAAAATTTTTGATTTACTCAAATTTGAACTGTCTATCACTAATCGTTTGATTGAACAGTACTATTTGTGGTGTTGCAAGGATGATAAATAGTTATAATTTTAGTTTTTAAGTATTTTTATACTACAAGAAAGAGAAGGAAATCTTGTGGAATGAATAAGTTGAAAAATAAGTTTCTATTTAATTATACGGTCTAGACTATATTAATATAATAGGACTTTACATTTACTTGTTTTACTTTGATATATATAAACCTGAGTATTAAGAAACAATCGGTATAAAACAAGAATGAATGAATTGAAGGAATGTCTGGGATTCATTAATTTTATTTATTTCAATATTACTCTGAGTGTCCTCGCGAGCCCCGAAAAAAATGTTCTATAGTTTTTGTACCTTATAATTAGTTGGCTTTAATCTCAAAGCGTTGAAACACTACCGTCGTCACCTAGCCATCAAATTTCTGATATTTTGGGATGAAGTTTGCCTTAATTTATTTATTTTTTTAATTTACACGCACTACTAATTTACGGTTACACTTTTAATTTACGGTACTACAATAACAAACCACAGAACAAAATATAGAGTTGAAACACTGTGTCATCCATGTGGTTAACTGTTTAGTATGGGCTGTTTACTACAGTGAAAGACAGGATCTAAACTGCGGATTCATACAGCTTCCACCTTAGTTCGCTGCCTGTTCATGTTGCTGTTGGCATGGAGAAATCCCTCTTCTGATGTTGGCAAATTTCATCTCTTATGTTGGGAAATGGGTGCATTTATAGAATTTTGAAGCAACTTCAATGGAACAAGTAATGTTTAATGTTTTTTGTGTAAAATTGTAACTATATTAAATGTATATAATTTCAAAACAATTTCAAGCATTTTTTTTGGCAAACCTTAGCTAACTTATAACATAACTTTTAGAGTAATACATATTTTATAATTGAATAAATAATTTTAATATTTTCTCATAGAAGATATATTAGAAGTGTGACCTTTCTGGTAAGGATATTGTAGTTTTATCGCAGAATAAATTGAGAAAAGAGATGAATTTATAAAAGTGTAATAACATTACTCTTGGCGCTTGAAGGGGTGGAAATTGAGATGAATTGGTGGGTTGGGTCGGATCGGGATTCTATTAAACGAATAAAACAACATTGTTTTTTTTTCAGTAATACAGTGCTGTAAGAAAATAATAACGTTGTTCAATAATTAAATTGTGTTAGATACAAGGGATATATGATATTTAAATTAAACGTTTTTCTTGCTTATTCTTGGTAAACTAGTCATAATTACGAAAATATAATGTGAATAGCACACAATAAATAACAATTGTAGCTTATCAATGAATTGTTGTTATTCATGAAATTAAAACTTGAAACAAGCATTGTACTGCTATGATAAGAAACGTCGTAGGTTCCTTCGTGGTTTGAGTTTAAACAAGATACTGGCATAAGGTATTGATTGGCAAAGAACAAGTTAAATAATTGTTTTAAAACCTATATATTATGTGCACTTATTACTTACTTCCTTCCTTATTCGGCACAATGAATAATATAGAATACATTGTTTGCGGAAAACATATGATTTATATATATATATATATATATATATATATCAAAGCTTCACGAGTATAGTAAGGCTCTCCTGTTTTGTAAGGCTAACATCGTGGTATAATTAGATTGAACCGTAAATTACTACGGAATAAATTATGTATTATTCTTTTAGACCACCTCCACTTTAATCGTACTATTTTTTTCTTTTCTAATAATAAAATTTCTAAAATTTCGAAGCTTGGTTTTGCTAAACACATAATATATTATGGTTATTGATACCATTATTTATAATATCTGCCTAATCCGAAAAGAATATAATAAAATTTGGTAAATACTATTATTTATATCTCTCAGTACCTAATTGATAACGACAAAAATGGCAATTGTAGATAAGTAAATACTATGAGCAAATAATGAATAACTATCCCCGCTTTTTATCTATGTTGGTAGTACTGTATCACCAATGAAAATGATAAATCTTTATATGATTTAGTTTCAAATTAATAGCTACGTTTCCCATACACAGGGTGATTTTTTAAAGTCTATCACCACGGGGTTCTTTTAAATCTGTAGAGATACAACAAACTTTAAATGGGAAACTTCACCAACTTTGTCCTCATTAATAAACATATGCATTTAGTGTATTTAAAAAAAGCCTCCATTTCCTACGATGGCAGACAGCTTAATTTTTTCTTATTTACTACTATGGATTTATTGATTGTTTATGATAGAAAATCTAATTTTAATTTTTTTTTTATTCTCTGCATTTTTCCTATAATATTAGCCGTTTCTAATTTGCGGACACTCAGATAGTTTAAAATTACACCTTTTGACATTGAAAAATTAAAATAACAACCATGTTTTAATCTGTAATATTAGGATTTAGGCTTAGACTTATAAATATTAGTTATTATAGTAGTTGAATATCATAGAAAAATAAATATAGTTAGCCAAATACTATTTTTTAACGACCCAGTTTCTACTACTAATTTTAATAACAGTTTTATTTTCTTTTTCAACGTAGTTTCACAGTTTAATATATTTTGATGATAAAATAGCACTTAGTACAACAAAAGTAAATTATTATGATAGGTATGTAATCGTAACACAGTATTATTTTTTAATACGTATTTAATGCCCTGGCTCCTTAAAAAGTTGCCGTTTTTAACTATTTGAGTGTAAAAAACAGATATAAACAGATAGATTATAAACAGCTCATATTAAAGGAAAAGTAAAGAATACAAAAGTCTAAAATTAAATTTTCTATCAGAAACAATCATTAAATATATAGCGTTATGTAATAAAAAAAATAAGTTATTAAAAAAAATCCAAAGATAATTTGGAAAATGTCATTTAAAAAAATAGAAAACGCTAAATGCATGTTTTTATTAATGAAGAAAAAGTTAGTGAAGTTCCCCATTTAAAGTTTGTTGTATCTCTGCAGGTTTAAAATATCCCAATGGTGATACATTTAAAAAAATCAACCTGTATATTTTGGAATCCAAAGTGTCACAATAACATAAAAATCTAAAACTCTATTTCCTGAAAAATCATAATGCTAAACGTATTTTTATAATGAGTTAGTTAACCTTAAAATAAAATATTTAATCCAGAGATATACATGTTATAAATAAAACATTCACAGTTGTATTAAACGTAAATGTAAATAAATTAACAGGACATAAACATCTAACAAATCAAAACAATTTCTTGAATTATTCTAAGACACTAAATTTTTTCAAACCTAGTACATATATTAGAAATAATAAGCCCTAAATAAGTATTGAGTATCAAGTTCCAGTAATTATCCAGAATTAATAACCCATCAATTGTAATTGTTGCAATATAGTACATACGTTGTGTTTATTTAATAAAATTGTTTTAGGTTTCTAAACAAAATTTCATCGATAACGATGTCTCACACTTTTTACAGATACTGTCTGTAGTACTTCAACTACTTTTGGTACTTGTAAGTAAATTATTTAAATTAAAGTGTAATTTAATAACATGTAAAATATTAAAAATTATTAATCACTCCTTGTAGACAAAACTAAAATAATGTTGTTTTTCAGATAATACTTAAACGATTTTTAAATATACCTAAAAATCATGAGTTTATTTGTTGAAACATACAACAATATTAAAACATTAACATAAAATAGCATGTACTATAGCACAAATGTTACAATTGGTATTTTATTAATCATCCGAACACAAAAACATTAATATAACTTGTAATAAAATTATGTTTCATATTTTAATGTTATTGTAATTTTTAAAAATATTTAAGATATTAAGTTTTAAAAATTAAAAATTTTCGCCATCAAGTTGAAACTTTATACTATAAAGAATTATGAATTAATATTCTATAAACAGGTATCAGGTTTGAAGATGATTGCTTGAAGGGTTATTGAGCTATGATATTTTACGTGAAACACATTCAGGCAGATGGAAAACTAAGCATTTTAGGACATATATTTACAGGAACTTTTTTTACGAATGTTTATGTAAGTAGTCATATACCAAAGTCTTAAAGGGTTTTTATGAACACCCTACACAAATGTGTGTAGACATTATTATTGTTTAACAACCAAAATAATTGAATACTTTCACAAATATGCATTTATTTTGGTTCTTAAATGATTGCCACAGGAACTTATTATATTAGTATTATATTTTTTACTTTGTTTATAAATAAGGAAGACATTGAGCTAAGCCAAAATTGACCGATAAACTCTGATAAATGTTGTTATACCAGTTTCGGAGATAGTTGTTGGCTTTTACAAACTGTAGCCGCAAAACAGCTGACGAGTGATTACACGTTTCTTCATATGTTAAACTGTTTGACTATGTAACAATACACCATAGACAAAATTCTATCACATTTTAATATTTACTAATAATCCAAAAATTACAAAAAATAAACGCTCATCCAATTTAATCTAATAATAAAATTGTTAAATATTTGGTGGTATAATATATTAAAACATTATTGAATACGTTACGACCAGTGTGTTAATACCTCGTCAATAACTTGTTGTAGTAACCAATGCAGCTAACCAAATTTATCTTCTACAAAAATGTGACTCCCCTACTGACAGCCCTATCTATAGTAGATATTGAGTCAGTAATGATAGGGCTGGTTGTGAGAAATTTAAATGACTTTGTGTTAATGGTCCATCACCCACTGTACACTTTCGGTGGTATGGATGTCAGTGCTAATATAGTAATATAGCTTTAGCTCTTATTACATATCCATCAAACAGTTCTTTTCAATGTAAATAATCATTAGATCAATTTAAGTAAAATAATATTGTTCAATTCTGAGCATCATTTGACATATATTACATAGTTAAGTTGTAAGAACGACTCGACTGTATATTAAATGTTCAGAAATTTCAATCATCGAACAATTATTCAATAAGATAATCCTCAAAGAATGACAAATAAACTTCATATAATAAATATTCCAATTTAGCTCCAGTTTTCTAACTACAAAAAGGTTCAAAATACCATAACCAATGACGTGATGCTGTTATCCAGCCGTAACCATAGAGAAACGCCTTAAAACACCTTGCATGACTCTCAAGTTTCAATTGTTTATCAACACCATTCTGATAAAAACTTAGTGAATATGTATATTTTTTCTACAAGGAAATAGTTTAGGGTTACAGATATTTACATTTGTTTATAGTTATTTGTTGTTTTATATATTGTGAGACACAATGCGATGGTAGTACCACTTGCCAGAGTTTTACACTTGATTTGAAATACAAACAGATATATGTCCCATTAAATACCAAATATTTGTATCTACTAACAGTTTATTTTGTATTTTAAACCACCTACAGTGGAAGACTTCACTTAATAATCAAATTACTGGCACAAATATTTCAATTACATAAGATTTATATATTTAATACAACATAAGAGTTTTACTCAATTGCGCATAAGCGTGCTCACGTCAAGTCAGGAGTTTCATTAAATAGAGTATATTAGTGTTTAATAGAAAAATTCAGAAAAATAATGCAATGTCATCAAAAGGGGATTAAACGTGTCTATTTAATGGAAAAGTGTTCTTATGAGAATTATTTGTAGAATAAAATATGATTTCCAAGATTCAAATCTTAATACCATTTAAATTAAAACATTTAAAATGTAAGCCATAAAAGAGTAAAAGTTATTATATAACAAGGTATATTATTTATAATTATAAATATATTATAGTTACAGTAGGTATAGTAAGAAAAAATAATATATTAATAAAATTAACGAAAATACGGAAGATTATTAAATAACAATAGGGGATTATTACAAAAAGTACAACTTTTCAATTCATTAGAAGAATCATTTAACAGAAATTAAAGTTTTATACAGTTGGAATAAATATACGAAGGTTTAATTTAAACATTTGTTGTGGTCTTAACTTGGAACTTTGAAATTCATCTTTTGCATTATTCAATCGTAAATTTAACTTAACAAGAAAAGGCAATCAGCGGTGTTTACTGAGAGAAGTTCACTGTTGGCTCTTCGAAATTTGCTGCCATTACAGTTTATTGTGTCTACTGGTTGATCAATTTGTATTTTGTTTTGATGAAAATTAATGTTTTATTTTGTATTTTACGTATGAGTGCAGAATATGCACTCATTTTTCAATAAATTATTGAACAGTCTTCCGCTCTTTTACAAGGCCTATTTATAACTTTGACAATAGTTTTTGTTTGTCGTCTATAATTACTTAAGTTTTTTTTAGGATGTAATAAAATTAAAATTTAGTAACCTTTTTAACATTTTTATTTAAATTACTTTACACTACATGTTTCAACTTACTAGTCATTTTCAAGTGTAAATTAAATAATTGAATTAGGTATATAAAATTTTTTGAATAAAATTGTAAAAACATGTGGTGTTTGTAGATATTGATAAATATGGATTAGTTGATGATATTTTTTATTTGAAGACAAAGGAAACATAGTTGTCATGATTAAGAAACAAGATTATTATAAACCAGTTATGGACTTTATCAATGACAGTAAATTTATTTAACTATAAAATAATCATTGAATTAATTATACAAGACTACTTGAAGAGAACAAACCAACTTATCCAAATTAATCAATATTTAGAAAACCACATTTTTTACAATTTACAATTATATTTAAAGAATTATTATATACTTAATTTAATTATTTAATTTACACCTGAAAATGACTATTAAGTTGAAACATGTTGTGGTAAATAATTTAAATAAAAATGTTAAAAAGGACAATCAGTTTGTATTTCAACCTAAAAATACGTAAGTAGCCCTAATTTTTAACTTTATATTACTTAAGTTTATATAATTTATTATTCATAATCCTATTACTAAAGGTCTGAGATACACGTTTGAAACACTTTTAATGTAAAGTACTTACGTACATAAGATAATTTAGTACGTAACACAATCGTTTGTATTGCCTATT
This sequence comes from Stictocephala bisonia, assembly GCA_035578905.1. Classification (NCBI taxonomy): domain Eukaryota; kingdom Metazoa; phylum Arthropoda; class Insecta; order Hemiptera; family Membracidae; genus Stictocephala; species Stictocephala bisonia. The sequence goes on from JAQJVL010002452.1 coordinate 61,612, forward strand.
TTAAACCATGCTTTAGTCTAAATGAAATAAATTTGGATCTTTTACCAATTAGAGGCAAACATTCAAAACATGAGTAGAGTATACACAAAAAGGTTTATTAGATTTAAAGAGTAGTGTCATGCATTTTTGATCACACTATCAACACTTTATTATTTAGTAGCACAAAACTGATACAACATACAGTAAATGTGCGGAGGAATATTGAGACTATTGTTGTATTGTTGATGGCTTATATGTTATTTCTAAATTAAAGTACATTATATATTTAGAAACATATTTCGTTAATCTTTATATATAAAAGGAAAAGCCCTCACTCACTCATCACTAATTCACTAACTTCCCGTAATCCTACAGAGCTGACATTCGGTACAGATGTTTGATGTGGTCTAAATAGAAAAACTAAAGTATTTTTATCATAAAAACTTTGGCTCAACCACCGAACAGAAAATTTGTCCGTTGAAAAATATTTTTTATTAAAATGTGCTAAATAGTCCGAAACACATTTCTGACACTACCGGAGAAATTTACAGATTTTGTTCCCCAAGACCAAATCTTAGTTACTTGTTAAACTAGAAGCCAGGAAAAAAAATCACTTTGGCGGGGAGCTCGCTGCTCGCACACTAAAGAGAACATATTTCCCAGGAAAAATATTATTTACTAAACTAGGCTGGGCAGGCAAATTAGTTTGGCGGGGAGTCTCAACGCTCTCCCACCAACCAGAACATTTTTCCTCTGAAAATATGTTTTGGTAAAATGTTTTAAATAGTCCGAAATATACTTCTGACACTACCGGTGAAAGTTTTAAATTTTGTCCCCAAAGACCAAATTTGACTTACCTGCTTAACTAGACGCCGGCCAGGCAAATTAGTTGGGATGGGAGCCTCACCACTTGCCCGCCAAACAGAATTTTTCCCCTAAAAAATGTTTTTTGGTAAAATTTTGTAAACAGTCCAAAACATATTTCTTACACTACCAGAGAATCTTTCAGATTTTGTCCTCGAAGACCAAATTTGAGTTACTTGATATACTAGAGGCTGTGCAGCAAATCAGTTTGGCGTGGAGCCTCGCCACTCGCCCGCCAAACAGTAAAATTGTTGCCGAAAAAATATTGCTTGGTAAAATGTTCATCATAGTCCGAAAAACCTTTCTGACATACCAGAAAAATTTTCAGATATTAGCAATAAGAGTTTACAATTGACTATCCTTTTTTGTATATATTTTTCTCAATACAATGACGTATACAAATTTAAAAGGGCTGTTACAGGATAATTATAAATGTTTATAATATTGAAAAGGTTATTAATCTTTTTCAATCTCACAGCACTTTACATATAAACATTGGGTGTTTATATGTAAAGTGTAAATAGGATGGAGGTCAAGTGCATTGAGTGAGCTACTGGAAGTTAAATTACATATTATAACTGTACAAAATGCAGTTTAACTACTAATATTTGTTGTAATGGTATGGTCAATACCACTGTACGTGTACGGATGGGTGGGTGGGTCAATACCACTGTACGTGTACGAACGGGTAGGTGGGTCAATACCACTGTACGTGTACGGATGGGTGGGTGGGTCAATACCACTGTACGTGTACGGATGGGTGTGTGGGTCAATACCACTGTACGTGTACGGATGGGTGGGTGGGTCAATACCACTGTACGTGTACGGATGGGTGGGTGGGTCAATACCACTGTACGTGTACGTATAGGTGGGTGGGTCAATACCACTTTACGTGTACGGATGGGTGGGTGGGTCAATACCACTGTACGTGTACGGATGGGTGGGTGGGTCAATACCACTGTACGTGAACGGATGGGCGGGTGGGTCAATACCACTGTACGTTTACGCATGGGTGGGTGGGTCAATACCACTGTACGTGTACGGATGGGTGGGTGGGTCAATACCACTGTACGTGTATGGATGGGTGGATGGGTCAATACCACTGTACGTGTATGGATGGGCGGGTGGGTCAATAACACTGTACGTGTACGGGTGGGCGGGTGGGTCAATACCACTGTACGTGTACGGATGGGCGGGTGGGTCAATACAACTGTACGTGTACGGGTGGGCGGGTGGGTCAATACCACTGTACGTGTACGGATGGGCGGGTGGGTCAATACCACTGTACGTTTACGCATGGGTGGGTGGGTCAATACCACTGTACGTGTATGGATGGGTGGATGGGTCAATACCACTGTACGTGTATGGATGGGCGGGTGGGTCAATAACACTGTACGTGTACGGGTGGGCGGGTGGGTCAATACCACTGTACGTGTACGGATGGGTGGGTGGGTCAGTACCACTGTACGTGTACGGATGGGTGGGTGGGTCAATACCACTGTACGTGTACGGATGGGTGGGTGGGTCAATACAACTGTACGTGTACGGATGGGTGGGTGGGTCAATACCACTGTACGTGTACGTATAGGTGGGTGGGTCAATACCACTGTACGTGTATGGATGGGTGGGTGGGTCAATACCACTGTACGTGTACGGATGGGCGGGTGGGTCAATACAACTGTACGTGTACGGGTGGGCGGGTGGGTCAAAACCACTGTACGTGTACGGATGGGTGTGTGGGTCAATACCACTGTACGTGTACGGATGGGTGGGTGGGTCAATACAACTGTACGTGTACGGATGGGTGGGTGGGTCAATACCACTGTACGTGTACGTATAGGTGGGTGGGTCAATACCACTGTACGTGTATGGATGGGTGGGTGGGTCAATACCACTGTACGTGTACGGATGGGCGGGTGGGTCAATACAACTGTACGTGTACGGGTGGGCGGGTGGGTCAATACCACTGTACGTGTACGGATGGGTGGGTGGGTCAATACCACTGCACGTGTACGGATGGGTGGGTGGGTCAATACCACTGTACGTGTATGGATGGGTGGATGGGTCAATACCACTGTACGTGTATGGATGGGCGGGTGGGTCAATAACACTGTACGTGTACGGGTGGGCGGGTGGGTCAATACCACTGTACGTGTACGGATGGGTGGGTGGGTCAGTACCACTGTACGTGTACGGATGGGTGGGTGGGTCAATACCACTGTACGTGTACGGATGGGTGGGTGGGTCAATACAACTGTACGTGTACGGATGGGTGGGTGGGTCAATACCACTGTACGTGTACGTATAGGTGGGTGGGTCAATACCACTGTACGTGTATGGATGGGTGGGTGGGTCAATACCACTGTACGTGTACGGATGGGCGGGTGGGTCAATACAACTGTACGTGTACGGGTGGGCGGGTGGGTCAATACCACTGTACGTGTACGGATGGGTGGGTGGGTCAATACCACTGCACGTGTACGGATGGGTGGGTGGGTCAATACCACTGTACGTGTATGGATGGGTGGATGGGTCAATACCACTGTACGTGTATGGATGGGCGGGTGGGTCAATAACACTGTACGTGTACGGGTGGGCGGGTGGGTCAATACCACTGTACGTGTACGGATGGGTGGGTGGGTCAGTACCACTGTACGTGTACGGATGGGTGGGTGGGTCAATACCACTGTACGTGTACGGATGGGTGGGTGGGTCAATACCACTGTACGTGTACGTATAGGTGGGTGGGTCAATACCACTGCACGTGTACGGATGGGTGGGTGGGTCAATACCACTGTACGTGTACGGATGGGTAAGTGGGTCAATACCACTGTACGTGTACGGATGGGTGGGTGGGTCAATACCACTGTACGTGTACGGGTGGGCGGGTCGGTCAATACCACTGTACATGTACGGGTGGGTGGGTGGGTCAATACTACTGTACGTGTACGGGTGGGTGGGTGGGTCAATACCACTGTACATGTTTGGGTGGGCGGGTGGGTTAATACCACTGTACGTGTACGGGTGGGTGGGTGGGTCAATACCACTGTTCATGTATGGGTGGGCGGGTGGGTCAATACCACTGTACATGTATGGGTGGACGGGTGAGTCAATACCACTGTACGTGTATGGGTAGGCGGGTGGGTTAATACCACTGTACGTGTAAGGGTAGGCGGGTGGGTTAATACCACTGTACGTGTAAGGGAGGGTGGGTGGATCAATACCACTGTAAGTGTATGGGTGTTTAGGTTCATATGCCGAGGCTGAAGTATCACGAACGCAGTGAGCTATGGGGCGGCCACGTGAAGCGTTCAGGGGTGTATCCTAGTTAGTAATAAAAATAAACGAACTTTATTTTAATGTGTAAAAGAAATCTCTTCCTATGTTAAAAGTGCTCAACTATTTCACCATAACAGTGTGAGTTCCACCTGGCCGTTGGTAACACTTAGACATAAATTTACACTTAATGTACATTAATAATAACATTAGTTAACACCTAATGGCGTACACAGAGCCATTGCCTTAACTACCCCTCTGTTCAAGACAAATGGACCCAAACTTGTTAAATGACTATAATCACTCCAGCTCATTAAAAATGTAATAATAATAATAAAAGTCTTTAGATTTGATACTATGTATTTTTTCTCTTTGTTTAAAATTAGATGTTTTAAATTATATGACTGTTTAGATCACACAGTACATGTTCTATCATTTTACGTAGCAAGTTATTATTAATTATAATGTTTGATACACATCATAAATAGGTTATTTTTATTGATACATTTGAGCAAATAATACTATACTATTTTTAATTGATACGAGATTATTGTTTAGTGCTTGATTATATATTAGGTTCTAAGAATAAAAAAATGTGTATAGATATGTTTTTATTGGTCTGACGGAGACGTCAATTCTCAGTTAATGAATGCCCATTGTTCATTAATATTATCCATTATTCATTCATAAGACGCCGATCGTCAAGATATAAGCGAATCAATGTGATAAGTGTAGTCATTGTTACTAACTAAGGTTGACTGTTCCTCAGAAAGATCTATTTATTAATAGCCCAATAGCCAGGGCAACTAAGGGACCTACAGCTTTACGTTGAATCTGAACCACGTAGTGTTGTTTTCAGCTAACTGACAGGCCTGAAACTCAGTTCTTTTCCATACACAACATCTAAACCTTGAATACCATCCAAAATGGACAGTCAAGACTTCTCTAGAAGTGTACACGTCGATATCAACCATTGAGCGGACGCCATGTTGGTATTAAGGACCGAGATTAGAACCTATCACCTGTAATCTCCTCTACAATTTGTCCCCATGTAGATGGGTTACAGCACTGCACCACCGACAGATAGTTTAATATACAGAGGGGGGACTAGCTGGTCATTATTTATTCAGAGAAGCAGGTGTTGAATAGTTAAATAAACCTTGATTTAGCTCTGTGATGGGAATTCAGTATTTATACACCAAGACACAAGTACTTTGTAAAGTAATTATTTTTAAAATTTATATATACTTATCTGCGTAATATTTGCGTAATATTTTAAATCTTTAAGTAGGTGTTTTGCTGCTGTCTTTTGAAAGTAATACAATATACGTGAATATAACATATAAAATGTTGGCTAAGGCTATAGTTATTTTGTTTTATCTCTAATATTATAAGTTTAGAGTTCTTGCTAATTTCATATTATTTCTAATTTTTTATTTTAGTGTTGATATTTTAAACCTCATGATGTCTATACGAGGTTAATCAAGTCATAGTGTGAAAAAATGCAAATATTGTATCTATGTTATTTTACTAGCTTATAGATGGAAGTAAAATAACCGCATTTAAATACAGTTTTTTTGTTTTTTTTATATGCACTTAGTAATTTTTTTTTTCTTTTAACAGAAATAAGCAATTTGTGATCATATATATTCGTTAAGTTATATTGTGAAAGGACAATTGGATAAGATAGTTTTAGTTTTGTGTGAAAATTATATAAGGTCGACGATTAAAAATGTAATAATAATGAAATTATCATTACTACGAATCTATTTTTAATATATTCTTGATTATATTCAATAACTATAACTATATAGTGTACAAGAGTATTTTTATAACCAGTGATGAAAAATATTCTTTTATCTGATATTAATATGTAAGAATAAATCCACTAGAGGGAAGAACAGAAATTACAGCAATAATTCAAACTTTGACGCTATCGGAAAGCACTTTGTATTCAGAAAGTCACAGTTTGTTTTGATGTTATATTGGAAGTGTTATTTAATATAACAGATCTAGTCAAATGGTCTGAAATATATTATGGCATTATAAGAGCTATATCTTTGTTTTTATTTCGCACTTTGTATTGAACCTTAACTTACATTTGAATTATATCGTTGATCTATACCATATATTTATGCTATACATAATCTATATACTTTTATTTTAACGATAATAGTCTTGTTAATGTAATTAATTATTTAAGATACATTTTTTTGACAGTTCACGTTGCTCATAAACCTATTAGTAATTTATATTCAACTCTTGAAGTGCCAACCTTCAACTCAATTGGACATTTACTCCTTGAAACTTGAAATCGATTGTCTGAACCTTTGAAAATTTGATCCACTACAACATCTTCAAAATATATAGGTAACTACGTTACCAGGATATTTATTGTTTGGATGTAATTATTATTATTATTCACAATAATTATTGTGTTGAATAGTTATACCGCTTACTATAGAAACAAACAGGCAGACCAACGCAGAACATTTGCTGTAGATACATCTCTATTCTGCTATTTAACAGTGCATGTTTTAACAACGGCTTTTATGACTATTTTGTATACTAGTAGCTTAGACTCACTTCCCCCTCTGCTAAAGAGGGACTTAGATAGGGATGGAGATATTAAAAGAGAAGGATACTGAAAGTGACAAATAAGCAAATAGCACAAGAACTTATGTTAAAGGGCTGGCAAGCCAGCTATCCAAGGTCTATAAGAGTTGACAGTCTTAACTTTTGTACGGTTAATGGTTTAGAATAGTTCTGAAATAAAAATTTTATTGAATACTATATTCAAATAATTAATATTAATTAATCATTAATACTCTACAAAACAACTTAACGTTACAGAATACAATTAATAACAATATACTTCTGTCATTTGTAATATTTATAACGTTTGCATTTTACTAATTACGTTACCCTCGAAATCTACCATATATCATAGTGTGCTGATTGAGTTTAATCTAAAAAAAACCACATTTTCTGTAGCAATCCTTAATGTAGTGCAATCGGTTTTCGGTGTGTTTATTATTTTTCAATTTTACAATCAAAATTAGTTTATATGCCCTGTCTTGAGACCGGAAAGAATACTAAAATTATTGTTGACCACTTCATTAGAACTAGTGGCTTTATGCAGTGGTGATCTTAGATGATTTAAATAGTGTTAAGACAAAACCATTCAAAGTACGAATTACATGTTTTGTTTATAACTACATTTCTACGAATAGCTTAAGGAATTAAGAGGTTTTTCACTAAGCAAATTTTAAATTATGTATAATTTTAAATATAAACAAGTCTAACGTACTAATCATTGATAGAATAATCTGATTAAAGACAACCCACTCGTTCGTGACAGCTCGGCTTTCGGCTTTGATCTGTGACGTTTGACTACAAATAATAAAAGGCACATTATTGTGAAGTAAAACTAATATTTATATTTCAATGGGTATAATTATGATATGTAAATTCAATTACAGAGCCTCACTCAATGCACTTTACAAATGTAAACGTCTAGTGTAATACTTAACGTATTTTTTTATTTCATATCAGTTTTGTTTATAAACAGCTGATAATTTATCAATATATTGAAGACCGGTGGATTGTACCACAACAGTAGTATATAAAAAATCATGCTCAAATATACTACCTGGGAAAAAATATATAAAATACGCATGGCGATGGGATGAATGTAGTAACAGTGCAGAAAGGGCAAACAGATACACAAACAGAAACTATTCTGTTTCTGTGTATAAAGACCAAACAGAACTTCCAATAAATACAACAAAACCTGCTGTATCCGTCATAATAAAACTTCGAATTCCCGAATGTTATTTACAATAATCATTGATTACATGAAATGAAACTAAATATTTATTGTTTATCAGATGTAACTTTTATTATTCTCCATAATAATTATATATCAAAACCCATAATTCAAAGGCTTTCCATAATCTTCATGATAAAGAAAATCAGAAAATCAATATACTGCATATAAAAGAAAGTGTTTTTTTTTTTTTATTAAAGTTGATCAAGAAATATTGAATACATCATGTTACCAAAAAACAAATGTACGTACTATACAATATAAGGATCCATTACTAGTGTTAATACACCAATTTGAGAGCTCTATAGATAGTAGTAATTAATTATGAGAGATGATTAAACAATCTACACAACGTTATTATGTTGTTTTTTAATAAAATACCAACAAAAATGCAGTAAAATTTTTATTTTAAATACCTTATTAATATAAACCTCTCAATCAATAGAAACCGTTTACTTTTCCTTCAAAAAACATAATTCCCTTTACCCTATTATAAATTATTCACATATTTAAAATATACTTCCTCAAAAATATAAAATATCGTACAAATCTATATTATTTCTTATAGTTAAAATTGTTATAACTGATTTATGTTACCGCTTTAGAATTTAATTAATCCAGCCCAATATATATATTTGAATTTTTTACTCATGTATAAATAAAATGTTTACTCATCAAACCATACACATTGTAATTAATTCATGGTTTCACAACTGTTCAGAGGGTAACAAAATTACTGAGTACAAAGTTTGTTTATTTTATTTCTTATTTTTTTATTTATTCGTAAGACGCCGATCGTCAAGATATGGGCGAATATGGATTTCGCATGAGTGTGATGAGTGTAGATGAGCGAATGTAGTCATTGTTACTAACTAAGGCCGACTATTCCTTAGAAAGTGTCATTAATTAATAGCCCAATGACAAATGAACAGCCGATGATTATCAGCTGATCCTTCTCAAAATGTATTGACTCTGATTGGGATCGAACTGACAACCATTAGCACATGAAGCTGGGGTTGAACCAACTACGCTACCGACCAATTAATTGTTTATGGACAATGCAGTATCCATGTAATTTACCTCTCTTGTACACCTCGTAGAGACTTGGATCAGCATCTCTGTTAGCAACAACAATACTCAGTGAAAAGTTTGTTAAGGGACTGTGCAGTGTTGTAGTTCACCACCCTTGTACACCTCGTAGAGACTTGGATCAGCATCTCTGTTAGCAACAACAATACTCAGTGAAAAGTTTGTTAAGGGACTGTGCAGTGTGTTGTAGTTTACACCCTTGTACAACTCGTACAGACACGGCTCAACATTTCTGTTAGCAAGAATATTATTCAGTGAACAGTTTGTTTAGGGGCTGTACATATGATGTAGTTTACACCCTTGTACAACTCGTACAGACACGGCTCAACATTTCTGTTAGCAACAATATTATTCAGTGAACAGTTTGTTTAGGGGCTGTACATATTATGTAGTTTACACCCTTGTACAACTCGTACAGACACGGCTCAACATTTCTGTTAGCAACAATATTATTCAGTGAACAGTTTGTTTAGGGGCTGTACATATGATGTAGTTTACACCCTAGTACAACTCGTACAGACATGGCTCAACATTTCTGTTAGCAACAATATTATTCAGTGAACAGTTTGTTTAGGGGCTGTACATATGATGTAGTTTACACCCTAGTACAACTCGTACAGACATGGCTCAACATTTCAGTTAGCAACAATATTATTCAGTGAACAGTTTGTTTAGGGGCTGTACATATGATGTAGTTTACACCCTTGTACAACTTGTACAGACGTGGCTCAACATTTCTGTTAACAACAATATTATTCAGTGAACAGTTTGTTTAGGGGCTGTACATATGATGTAGTTTACACCCTTGTACAACTCGTACAGACATGGCTCAACATTTATGTTAGCAACAATATTATTCAGTGAACAGTTTGTTTAGGGGCTGTACATACGATGTAGTTTACACCCTTGTACACCTCGTACAGACACGGCTCAAAATTTCTGTTAGCAACAACATTACTCAGTGAAACCTATGTTTAGGGGCTGTACAGTATGATGTAGTTTACACCCTTGTACACCTCACTGAGAAACGGATCAGGGGTTCTGTTGGTACCAACATTTCTGACTGAGAAGATTTTAAAATAATTTTTTTAAACAGATATATTAAATATTGTGTAATAATATTTAGTATCTGTAAAATAGAAATAACTGTTTGTTGTAATAATAACAATAACATATAACAATACAATATTTATCACCTTTTATGACCATTTTGATTTGGTGGCATTTGGAAAAAGTTATCACTCTAAAGGAGAAACACAAAATACAGTTTCACGCTATCAACTTTAAAAGTTCGAAGTTAAGGTTTTGCTTGATAATTTATTTGTACGCTATGTAATGTTACGGTTAAGTTGGAATCACAACGATTTATTATGCCTTTTATAAGTTATTTTTAAATTGAAAATTCAATTTATATTCTACGTAAATCATCTGATCTTACGGAACCATACCATATTATGTACTATTCAAAATTGTCAAAAATATAATTTATATTCTAGATATTGGGAAGTATGAGTTAATAAATTTGTCTAATACTTTGCTGTTTAAAACAAACAACTATTTTTAGATCTAGTCATTTAGTATTTTTTTACGGATATCCTCAAACTTTTCTCGGATAACTTAACATATCGTTCCAATTAACAATTTATTTGTATAATATATAGTTAGATATTATTGAACCTGTACATTATGTTTTCATAATATTTAATCAAATACATTTTTGGGACATTTAAAGTATAAAGAAAATAAAATGTATTGTATACATTGAATTAAGATGTTAAATAAAATTCTATATCATCAAAAATATTCAATATTTAAAGTTTGAAAAAGTTGATCTATTTATAGCAAACTAACTGTAATTATAGCATCATTTAGGTATATTCCCTTAATCGTTGTAAGGCCCATTTGGCTAACTAAATGTACAGCTACATATTTTACAGAAACTTCTGTCACTTATGAAATTAATATATTAATATTGTAGTGGGATATAATGTTAAAACTTAAATATCTCTTTTAGAAATATATTCAATATTGCTATAATTACGTTAAGGTTTCCTCCATTTTATGGTAAAGCACACTTGGTCTTGTTATACATTGGCACAGTGATTTGTAATCTGGTTTGTAAGTTCGAACTGATGCATTACCTACAATATCCGTCCTACATACGACCAACTTTGACCTTCTGTACCACGTTGTTGTAAAGGACTTCACTATCAGAGAAACGTAACATTGTTAGGGTATCCTCCATTTTATGGTAAAGCACACTTGGTCTTGTTATACATTGGCACAGTGATTTGTAATCTGGTTTGTAATGTCAAATTGATGCATTAGCTACAATGTCCGTCCTACATACGATGTACCACGTTGTTATAAAGGACTTCACTATCAGAGAAACGTAACATTGTTAGGGTATCCTCCATTTTATGGTAAAGCACACTTGGTCTTGTTATACATTGGCACAGTGATTTGTAATCTGGTTTGTAATGTCAAATTGATGCATTAGCTAAAATGTCCGTCCTACATACGATGTACCACGTTGTTATAAAGGACTTCACTATCAGGGAAACGTAACATTGTTAGGGTATCCTCCATTTTATGGTAAAGCACACTTGGTCTTGTTATACATTGGCACAGTGATTTGTAATCTGGTTTGTAATGTAAATTTGATGCATTAGCTACAATTTCCATCCTAAATATGACCAACATTGACCTTCTGTACCACGTTGTTGTAAACGACTTCACAATTAGGGAAACGTTCAAATCCATGATTGTTTTACTGATTACTTATCAATACGGTTACAATAGTTTTATCTTCATTTTGATGTTAATTTAGAGCTCCATAGATTTGACTTTAATTTTTACTATTCTTGTGGAGAAATTTTAATTTTTTGTTGCTTACAATTCATCATCACTTTTTTGGATATTTTTTACAACACGTTTGCCCTTTCCATTTTAAGATTATTAATAATTATATATTCCCTTTTTTCACTAGACTTTAAATATGTAAAGATTAATCAATTGTGGTCTGAATTTACAAATTTTATATTGAAATACTAATTTAAATTACAATTACTACTAATTATCATGCAAATATATAAGTAATTAAATTATTAAAAAACTTTAATACTGAAACGCAATCTAATTTTTTTTACAACTTTTGATGATGATGATATCATCTATATCATATATATATATATATATAATTGGATTGTGAAAGTAAGTATATATTCAGCCCCTTAAATATCTGGAGCTGGGATATCTCATTAGCCCAATTTTCCTCTAACACGATCTTTACATCCAATCTTCTCTTATTACTTGATAAAGGACAAGCCTGGCCCCTTAGAAGGTCCTCTCAACTATCTCATTAAACATTCAATCTGTCAAGTAATTAAACCATTAATGACTGATCGATAGGCCACTTCTATTTTAATGATGCATAATAGAAAATAGTTGATACCGAAAACTAAGATATATAATATAAAGTAGTTTGGAAATATACCAAAAGATGAACCATCAGTAAATGTAAAAAAGTAATAGTTAAATAAATCAACAAAATTTTAATAATAGTTTTTAGAAATTTTAAAGGAAGTACGTTCAGGGATTTATTTTTAGTTTTTATTATAATTTTGTGTCAAAAAGTGTTTTTAAAACATTACTGCATATATTTTCTTTGAACCATTTTCTCGGGAAATAAATATAGGTTTTACTATAACTAGATTGTTTTATAACACCTGACAATTAAAATATATAGTAAAAATGCTATTCAAATATTGTTTTTGTAATAGGTAAATAACTAAGAAACAAGAATATGATCGTTTTTTTAAGCGGATACCAGGAAAAATGGAGAAATTGATGAAAAACAGAAAGATTATTTCTCTCATACAATAACCTATAGCGTTGAGTGTATTTAAATTCTGCAGAATTTTGTCATTATCACGAATTATAGAAAGGGGTTTGTGGTTGGAGCATTATTAAGCTTATTAGTGCTGGAAGTGTGCCGGTTTCGGTAATATATAGTTAGGTTATGTTAGGTACGGTTAACATTAATTGTTTAAGTTATATTTGGTTAGATTTATTTGATTAGGCAAATTAAGATTCGTATGGTTAGGTTAGCAAAACTAATTAAACAAACAGCCTAAGTTCACAAAACCTAACTTAACCTCTCAAAATTTATCGTAACAGAATATAACCTATTGATCCGTAAAAGTCCAAACTAAGTCTGAGCAAACCTAACTTATTAATAATCGACCTAAGCCTATCCTAACGAAAACTAATCATACAAATTACAAACCATTCGGAGGATGAGGTAACCCCTGCCATTTTCGTAATCAGGACAAGACTTCTCACTATTTTATTAATTACAAAAGCTATAATTACTGAAACTAATGTTTCCTTTTTTCCTCTATCCGTAATTTTCCCGGCTATTCCACCCATGAAAAAAATCACATTATAGGTGCTTAGTATTTTTTTTTACTATGAAAATATATTTTTAGAAAAAATAATTGACATGTTCCCTGTTCTACTTAACTATTATTTTGTTATTGAATTTAATTTCTATGCATTAATATTTGTAGTGTGACATAAATAAAAGTTTACATTATTTATTAGTTTACAATTATTGTATACTATAAAGTTTTATTTATAGCATGCTATAATAAATACATAATGCAAGTTTTAAAACTTGCAAATTGTACTGTAAACTATATTTCTTACAGCCACAGAAATTTATATTTCAGTTTTGTCTAACTTATTCGCATACTGGAGTTTTCTATAATTTAAACGTGTACTTTATAGTAATTGAAGTTTGCTCTAAAAGTTTTAACACAGATTGTTGCAAAATACTTGCATATTAGCTTGTCTGAACTATTTTTCAGAATGTCCTTATTACGATGTGAATGTTTTTAGCTAATCATGATAGAGTTATGTGTCAAGTTCTTTTATAACAAATACGAGTATATTTAAAATCACTATTTTATTGTTATCAAAACAAAATAAACAAGTACAGAATGTGATCGTAGGAAAGGTAAGTAGTTGTTCAAACTTTAGGTGTGGCTGATACTTGATGTCAAATCCCTGATAGAAAAAGGCAAGTACCACTAAAACAGATTTCTCAGGAGCTTTAGAGTTTACCTAACTTCCCATATACAACTAATACTCTCAGACTCTGCTATCGTCTTCATGGATTAGCTATTTTTTGTACATTTTTTCATTCTAAATTTAAACCCCAAGAAAACTAATGTATTGACAAAGAAGTGTTAATTGGAACTTAAAAAATATTGTTTTAATATGTTAGATACATGCCACTAAAAATTATATATTTTTTAATATATTTAATAAAATATAAATTAAAATGTAAATGCCTGTCTAATAAATGTAATCGATGTTATGTGAATACAATATTTAGTTATTCCAATGGGTATAATACGATCCTCTCGGCTATTCTTAAGTGTAATTTAAAGTTGTATTTAAATTAATATCAGTTATCTTTATTCCTCGTGTTCTTATTAATCAATTTAGTACCATATCGTGATTTTAACCATTATATGTAAAATTTAATGTTTTTAGCTATTAATTGATAGCTTAATTTATTACATAACAGAATTAAGGAATATTTTTTTGTTCAATGACAAAGGTTAACATTTCTGACGTGGAGATCAGTTATATTGCACTTGAACTATCATTTAAGTAGTTATTACTCATCATGACCTCCTAAACGAAACTTTCACTATGGCTAATTATACATCCATAAACATTTTTAGTTTCCATTTCCTCAAAATGTATCAATAGAAATTTATGAGCTGATCTAGAACACTTAGTCCTAACTCTATGATTAAGTTTAGTTTCCAGTTTATCGTCTTGCATTTTTAATGGAAATTTAAAATAATATTGTAGTTGACATATTTAATTGATTGCCTTACCTATTTTTGTTTTTTTTTTTTTTTTAATTTATTTGGTTCACATATATTTGGTTATAATCAATTATAATTGGCGTGGTTGATTCTATTAAGTGAGGATGTCTGGCCTTAGAAAAGAACATACTCATTAAATACTCGGACATTGCGAGACTCCACTACACATCGAGTATTTAAGTATTAAGCCTCCATGTGTTCTTAAAAGGGCAGATGTATAGTACTTTCAGTTTGTTACTTATGAAATATACTTCAGGCAATACACTTATTTTGTATGTGAATCAAGTAAACTAATTTCTAATTAAATAAAAAGTATATATAGATTTCAAATTGATAATAAAATATGTTTTTTTAGAACTTAGAATTAAGCGGCCGGTGTCATAACTAGATTCTACATTTTACGGTGACAACCGCGTCAAGGTACTATCTACAATATTTACAAGATACAGTGGTTTCTCTGAGACTGAGACCTCAGTCGCAGAGAAACAACTGAGGATGCCTCATCACAGTATGGGCGAAATGACTGGTTATCTTGTAAATATTATAGATAGTACTTTGACATGGTTGTCACCAGAAAATGTAGATTCTAATAAAATATATTCTTTTAAAAAAAGGACCAGTGTATAAAGTAAGGAAGTACAAGTTTAACCTAATATAAGAACTCTAATATAAGATTACTAAGTAACTGAGATAAATAAGATTATATTATAATCTTATAAGAATATAACATTACCGAAAAAAATATATAAATTGTTAGAAACTGATACTAATTAACGTATATTTATTTATATTTTTTTACATATAATTGTTGAATGATCAAACATATATATAGTTTCAGAATACTGAATTTTTATACGAAATAAGGTAAAATGCACACAATCTTCTAGCCAAATGTATTAACTGGCTTTGCCTCGTTATAGTTTTGTTTTTATCTGTGAACAATTTTAAATATCAATTATATGTACAATTTATGGAAAAAATACATTAAAATTTCATATAATCAATTATTATTATTTTGTTTCATTCAATTTATATTTCATTACAGTAATCAACTTTTTTGGTTAAACGTAAACAAAAATCATTGATTTTATGGTTGTCATCAAGCAATATTTCCAAAATATTGACCCTTAACATTTATTTGATTATTTTAAAATATGAAATTAGTTAAACAAAGGTTCAGTAGTTTTTTTTAATATCTTATCAAGTGGTAATTGCCTTGGAGTATAATATTTTTTAAATGTTGTAAAATTAACTTTTTTAGGGTGTATCTTTTTAACATTAAATGTTCATGTGATTTGTTTTTATTTTAAAATTCCATCCAACAGAAGAAAAAAAAACATCATTGTACACAGTTTCCAAACCCTATCTAAACCAAAACGTGCATTATTTATTATCCTTGTGAAGGGTGGTATAGAAGTTACTAGTTACTTTTGAACCTAACTAAAAAACCCAACGCATTTTGTGGAAATAACCACTAAACTTAAAAACTTGATTGACTTTTACTCGAATTACAAATAAGATGTCACTTATTTATCTCACCTAGGAAACAACCGGACCAAAGCTATCATCCAGCACAGGCCACTTAAACTTGTCCTGTAGTGCTTATTTTAGTGGGCACCATTATTCCAGACGAAGTGCATAACAGAACCAACAAGCAAAACCTAACCCTTTGAAAATCTCTGCCAGCTTAACCTTGTAAAACGATCTGACCTATATAAACCTAACATAACTTATGCTGGCAACAAACCCTAACCTTAAATCACGAACCAAACACAAAAAACTAACCCAATAATTATAACAAAAAATTACTTAACCTTACAAAAACAAACATGAATATATTCATGACGAGGACTAAAATCCACTCAAGTTTAGTAACTAAAATACTATAATAAAAACAAAAAATGTATACGTATTTTTGTGGTCTTTCCAGCAGTTCCAATAAAAAAATAACTGTTCAGTCTTTACAATACATATAAAATATTAGTTTTTGTTTAAGAAAACATTTTGTTCTAACTCTAAAATATATTGTGTTTATAAATGATTCCATTAACAATTTTTTGTTGTTGTTTGGATCCTGAAATTAGTCAATTATCAAACAAAAATTAGTTGTTTTTAAATACCTATGTAAGTACAATGGATATTTTGTTTTGTACAACTCACATAATACTAAAAAACAATTTATTTTCACAGTAAATTACACAACCACGTCAAAGTACCCGCTTTGACAAGATAACTCTTGTTTTGGAACTCAGGAATAACATCATAAATACCATTTATGTAAATCTCAAAATTATAATTATCATTAGTTTTGGAAATTATAAAAAAGTGCTGATAATATAATATTGAAGTAAATATAGGATTTTTCGATTATTATAATTTACTTCAAATAATACGTAAACTTATTTTTAAGTTATAAGGATAGTTTTCTTTCAATAGATTCTACTGATAATACTTAAATACAAATTTGTTATAATTCAGTGTATTACGTATTGGTGAGTATAAAATACAGAGCAATGTCCAAAAACATGAAATTATTACATTAGAAGTATAAATAATTTATTATTTATCTTTATATCTATACGTTTTGCTCTTAAATATACAAACATATTATAATGTTTTGTGATGTTTACTTCTTAACAAGTGGGATGACCACTTGGACTTTAGCTTTCCCACTTATATGAACGTCAGATATAGTCGATAAAAACAAATAATAACGTTTATAATTGCTAATTTACATCATCCCTAAGGAGAATTTATATATTATTCCAGAAGAAGATCGGTCCCCGTTAAATCTGTTAAGATTGGATGAATATATGATTCATTTTAAAGCTTAAGCCCAAGAATGTTGTCAAGTGTCAGAAATTAAAAAATAGCCTTTGATTGACCCAACGGCCGCCAAAGTCTGACGATTTACTACCAAACTATAGTTTTTTATAAATACCTGCTCCAACATTTATGTTTATAACATATGTATAGCATTTAATTTATTTTTATGTGGAATACAAACCAACCTTATAATTTTCAACATTATAAAAACATATGTTAAACAAATTAGTACTAAATATTCGTAATGTTGTTTTTAATAGTCCTCCAGCTGATAGAGTACTCACAGCCCGAGGCCAAAGGCCGATGTGACACAAACATATCGAGTGATAGTGTTAGCACGTAAAAAATGGGAGGGGTGGTCCCTAGTTTCATTTAAATTTCCAATCCAGGTAAAGGCAATTGATTCATTAAGGACATTTGAGGTTACACTTAAAAGTTAACAAGTAATTTATTTTTTTTAATGTGTGTTGAATTTAGAAATTAATTCTAATAATTATTAATGTTTATCAAGTAATGTATTGGTCAGTTTTAGAATAAAGAAACACATAATATCGTACTATCAAGTTTCAGTGGCTCTTGTTATGACACTATGTTGTAATTATGACACTATGTTATAGTTATAAGACTTTGTTGTAGTTTGACACTATGTTGTAGTTATAAGACTATGTTGTAGTTTTGACACTAAGTTGTAGTTTTGCACTCTGTTGTAGTTATGACACTATGTTGTAGATAGGACACTTTGTTGTAGTTAAGACACTATGTTGTTGTTATGACACTATGTTGTAAATATAGTTATGACACCATGTTGTAGCTATGCATTGTGTTGTAGTTATGACACTATGTTGTAGTTCTCAACTAGATAGTTGTGTAAGTCTTTGTAAGGAACACTCTTTAATAAATCCTTCAAAGAATATAAGTAAGTCAATTCAGTTTTAAATATATTGATCTAATAATTTATAAAATAACATCAACAAATTAGATATATCTTTGTAAAGTTTTTTATACGCTAATCAATGTTTGAAATGAATTTTGGTTATTTGAATATAATTTAAAAATATAGAAAAACATTATATGAACAACAAAATAAATATAAATATATGTAATGTATATGAGATTCATTTTAATATAAAGAAGAACAATTATATTTAAACAATATTTCCCTTACTTTGATTTACCACCATAGATTATTCATCTGTGTAAGTAATTTATAAACAGAGAGGAAAATACCAGAAATTTATAAACCAGTAGAGTAAAATGCGAACATTATTGGTAAAAACTTGTAGTCAAGGCCAAGTTGTGTTTAAGTTTTCTTGTATTTGTATTTTTTAGTTTACCTCTAACTCACGTGTGATGTCAAGTAGACTTAAAACGCTCGACCACTGACTCTCTCGTTCCTACAAAAGTTTAATGTTTCCTAAGATTTTCAATGAAGTAATGAAATAAAATTCATTTGTATGAGTAATTATGTGAGGCATATATGTAGTGTAAATACAGTAATTGCATTTAAAATAAAGACATCTTATTAATATAAGAAAATTAACATTTCACATTAATATCTGAGCAAAGTAAATTAAAACTATTGTGTCTCCATCATCTCCTTCCAAACTGTCTTGAGTGGTGTTGGATGGGGGCGCTTTCATTGGCTTCATTCCTTAAAAACACGCGCTTCACGGCCCATTCAGTCTGATTACTTGTTAAACGACCTATCAGACTATATTGAACATCCAATTAACCAACACATCAAGGGGTTTCGCTGGGTTATTATATATATATATATATATATATATATATATATATATATATATATATATATAAATTCTGATCATTGTTAATATATGCTAGTTTAGATGCAAATAGATATTATCTTGTAAGTGTAAATAAAACAAATACTTTGTATTTAAATTGTAAAAAAATTAAGATTTTTTAGTCAGCTTAAAAGTATTGAGTAATTTTAAGTCATTCGTATGAGACTTGTTACGAACTTCTTATTAGATATTTAGTTTTGCAATTAATTAAACACAGTATTTTTTAAATTTATTATTTATTTTGTTCTTTAATAATAATTCAGAACCTAACTTAATTTTTTTTGATTATATAATTTAATTACCATCATTACGATAGTTTCCTACTAATAGTTAAAAAATACCGTCGTAAAATACCTGACCAAACTGAAGGTGAGTGACAAGGCACTAACTTAAGAGGGTAAAGAATGTTACAAGAGGGCATAAATAACAGTTAACAACCAAAAATTAGTAAAACTCCTTAAATGATAGAACCTAAGTGGCAATGGTGGACAACTTTGTACTTTTGCTTATCTGTGAAGTTAACTCAGTATATTTACACATTATGCCTCAAGGACAAGAAAAATTGTACATAAATAAAAACATCAGTATATGAAATATAAATTATTATTTAAACATATACAGTATAGAAGATAATATCAGATAAATATAGGACTTTTGATTAGTAAGTAGCATTTAATAACCATAAGAGACAATACAGATTTAAAGAAAATAAATATATATCACCTGCAACATAACATTTTGATAAAAATAAAAAAAGAAGTACAAAAAATCTTAAACACAAAAATATAAAAAAAATAAACATAAAACAACTGGAACCTCAGGCCCTTGGAGACCAAATTATGAGTTTAGCCAGTTTGGAAATGTAAAAAGAAAAAATTTTAAAAATAAGTAAGTTGTGTATTAGACAAAATCCTGACAGCAAGAGATGATGGGTCATAATTGGGATAATTCTAAAATTTAACTATGAATAAAATTCAAAAGGTTGCAAGACTACGAGAACCATACTATTTTAGAACCCTAATAAAACATTAAAATACAGAAAAACATATTTATACTAATTTCATTACAATCTTTATATGATACCATCGTCTAGGTTGATAAATCTACCTTCTCCCCTAAAGTGATAATACTAAAGTCCCCACACCCAAGACTATTCACTAGACACAAATACAGGCAGAGATATGAGGCTAAGTTAAAGAAAGTATGTCAACTGCGTGCAGACTTATTTGGCCTGGAGAAAAAAATAAAAATCGCAGCGACGAACGAGACTATATGTGCTGATTATTCTGGACCGTAAAGAGGCGGCCCAGACCAAAAGTCCTCCGCTGTGTCTCCAGGCGACATCAAGATGTAAAGTCAATACGGGTGACGGTCTGATTTCTCTGCTGGCCTGGGTTCCAGAAATGGCAATAACCTAGACACAAAATTAAGTCCAGTCCAACGCAAAGAGAGAAAAAAATCACACATAAAATAAAAATGAAAAAAGAGATAGAATGAACATAAAAGTTGAATTGAAGCTAGCAAAATCTTTACAGGAAATGGTTGAATCGCGAGCAAACTCAAAACTTCCTTGTTGCAAGTTTACAAAATCAGTTGATTTTATGCTTTTGAGTTGTAAACCTAGGTTATAATTGGTGCAGAATTAATTGACAAAGCGCATAAGAACAGTGTAAAAATTTCACACAAAAAGTGTATAGTACAAATATGGCAAAATATATAACGTCTGGTAAATCCTTAAACTACTTGTAATGGTATTTGAATAACTAAGTAATAGTAAATTAACAAAAGATAAAATAATTATGTTTATAGATAGACAATATTAAATACAATCAAAAGACATTAGAATATTTAAGAAGATATTAATTGGTCATCATGTTATACGGAAACGGTACAGGTCACCTTATCTTGACAAGAAAACATTATTCACAAACGGAAACAGATCCATGATATATACTAACTTTTACAACAACATACAATTGTCATGAAACAATGAGCAACATTTTCCTTTTCAAATAATAATAGAAATAAAATTAATAAGTAATTAAAAATCAACAATTACTAATCTTACCGTTCTAGTGCCAACCCACCATGATTGACTTAGCAGCTTGGCAAAAGAAAAGTGACAGGCCGTTACCGAAACCCGGCTAATAGCGTCAGAAAAACGCCTGAGCCAGTCAATAAAGAACATGAAACAGATAGGTCACAGATATATAAACAGAAAACTACGATTGTATAGGCTCTCTTAGAGACCTTCACCAGATATGCAATTCAAACAGTCGAGAAAATTCAGCTCAGCTCTATGTAGAGAAAAAGAACGTTTTCAATATGAAAAAAAAATTAAAGCCCTGAGTAGATACTACTTGTACAAGGGCACATCTGGTAATAATTTATACGTAAATGATATTCTGTGCAAGTAGGGTGTCCTTAAAACATATTGTAAGAAAATGTCCTTTGCACAAATATGATTCTGTTTAATAAACACAACATTCAAAGCGTTGATTATTAAAAAAATGTAAATATCCCAAGGGTTGTCAAATTGTATATTCCGATAGTATATGTAATATCAATATAGAATACCAGTTAAATTATTAACATTAATACAGAGTAGATACACTATAGCAAGTTTACACAGTTTAATACCTATCTTCCACGTTGTGGGCTACGAAACACTGTTGTTACATTAACTTGCTTTTGTCGTCAAACTTTGTTACTAAGGTTGAGTGATGAAGTTTGTCAACTCTCTGGCATACGTAGTCATCTGCTACATTTTGAACATACGAGTAGTTACTGTTTGTTATTATATTAAAATTGCTTGTAACGCCAAACTATGTAACTTACAGTTAGTATTACCATATGTTCACTCTCTCTGTCTTTCCCCCTCTCTCACTTTCTCTGTTCTTCCAGTCAACATCTAGCTAGGTAGGGATTTAGCAATCGTAGGCAAGCACAGACTAACAAAAACATCTCAAAACTATAGTGTATTATCAATTAAAGTGTACAATAAGTTAAATATATTAATTAAGAAGCATTCAATTAGATACTTTAGCGATAACTTTTATGACTGGCTAATTTTGAATCCATTTTACACAATTCAGGAGTTTTTTGATGTGGAAAAAATTATATTATAATATGTAATATAATTTTATTGAAATGCATGTGATTACCAGTGCTGTTTCTTTATTGATGCTGTTGATTGTTATAAATGTTATTAATGTACCTGTAGTATATTCTATTTTAGTTATTGACTTAAGCAAAAAAAAAATATATATGACGTGGCAGTTTCTGCATAAATTATGACTTTGTCAATGAAATTTTGTTCTTACGACAGTAAAGATTATTATTATTATTATTATTATTATTATTATTATTATTATTATCGATTAGCTATATCATGGACAAATTAAATATTATGTTATGTAAGTCATTCAAAACGTTGATGATTACCAAATTTACTTTATTTTTGCAGAAAAATTGCTCTATAAGTGCTTCATTAAAACTTCTCCCACCTCTGCCTAGCTAATATCCTCACAACATAAGCATATTTTGATATGATATACGAGTGAAACTTTGGTTGTGATAGAAAGAATAATAATTTATGTTTAATAGATTTCTGTTACGGATGACCTATATTTGAAGAAACATATAATTATTGTTCTCTTCCTCCTAAATTTTCAGTAACTGGCAACAGTTTGGAGATATAAACAAATATTAATACAGGAAGACAAATATTTTGTTTTGAAACATCTCATAATATTTACCAGTCATTGTAGAAGAGAACTGTAAATAACTTTATTTAATGTTATTTTAAAATTGTCTTACCAACATTTTTACAATTTACTAAATATGCGACTCATATATACTCATCGCACATTTTTCTGTACATTTTATATCACCAACCTTCTATACATGCATTTGGTAAAAGCAGATGTTCTCCAAAATATTAATTGTTGTTATTTAAATAAATTGCTTGTATTTTGGTAGTTTTCCTTTTTTTTACAAGTAAGTAGTGTCATGACATAACTAATTGAACTGATTATTATTTGTTGAAATATAGAATACACAATGCTTTAACTTTAAGATGAAAACCAATCAGTAATTTCCTTCTATGACATTAACTTTGTAATAATGTATCTTCCAATTACCGAAAAAATTTTAAAATACGTTGTAATTGGCAAATAGTCCCGTGCAAGCACTCAGATGAATTGGTGTTGGCCTGTTAAACTTGGTTGAGTGAGCAGCTGTACAACTCAGTTACAGTTACAAACAGGATGTGACCAGTCAATCTGTAAAGGGATTGGACTTCCGGTTGGATTGGTTTAGCTGTTACAACATTAACACAGTGAGTAGAGATTTATAGGATTTTCTGAGTCACTTGATATATTTAGGTATGATATCTATAAGGTAGCCTGAATTCTGATACCTTCCTCCTTTTATGTCTTATGATATCTTAATGTCCCGTAACTTACAAAGGAGTCGTAGAGAAAGTGTGTGCATTCAAATATATAATTTATGTATGCGTTATCCTCTAAATATATCTGATCCATAACTGCATTTCTATACACTTTTATACATTTTTCATATTACCAATGCCCAATAAAACGTCTTTCTGAGCCATGCAAGTAGAAAGCGTTCTTTAGCATCATAGTGTTTAAAACAGAAAGTCAAGTACTCTTTCAGTAACAATGTTTTTACTTTAATATAAAAAATCATGAAGCTAATATACTTACACTACATACAGTAAGTATCACGACGAGATGCGCGGTGGACTGTCATGTCACTTAGGTGCAGAAGCTTGTTTGATTGTTAACTGTTTAACTATGAGTAACTAAAACTACCAAGCATATGGAAGCTTTTAGTTATACTATAAGAAGGCTAATTAACACAAATTAGCACGACCATAGGAATTATCCAATATGTATTTTTATTGTTTATTTGCTCTTTGCAGTTCTACTCGGGTATCACTTCGTTTGTTTGTTAAGACTTACTTGATACTAAAACATCTTTTTTCAAGTTAGTGGAAATAAAAATGTATACTATATAAAAATGATAATAGTCAGGCAAGTATTAATGATTTTAATATTTTTAACCTTAAAAATACCAAATAGTTTCCAAGAAAATAACGAAAATACTTCCCTATTTTAAAAACAAGGAGTAGTAGAATATGTACAGGCGTTTTAACTATATGTCAAGAAGTTGGTTAATACTATATTTAAATATATGTGTGGTAAAGAAAATTACAATTGAAGGGTAAATAACATCAATTCATACAAAAGTAATAATAATAACAACCTAGATATACATAAAAGTGAATGTTGTACTAGCAAACAGAAGGAAGCATCAATGGATGCTGACAATACACCCAGTTCCTTCGTCTAGAGTGCAACATCAGTAATGCAACATTGTAAAGTACAGCGGGAACTGACACGGTTGGTAAAATATTAAAAGGGTAAGACGTGAGTCACAAACAACCCTTTGTTTTATTTAAGGTGGGAATTTTCAAGGCAAGATTATATGAAATAGAATTGTTGTATGGAATTAGATTGATTTTAACCCTGCGAACTTTTTTAAAGAACTATAATAATTTAAAAGTTTTTTGATAGTAGAGAAATGAATTATATATACTAATTTTGGTTTATCTGCTAAAAATAAGTACACGATTTAGGGGTATTATATTAGGAATGTAAATTTTTTGTATATATAAATGAATATATATTTAGAGTGGGCTTAATGATTTTAAATCTAAATGCCTAGTTTTAATTTACTTATATAAAGAAAAACTAATGTATGTAAGTACCTATAAAATGTCTCACCAGTAAAGTACAGCAATGCATAACAAAACAAACACATCCATATAGTTTTTTATTAACGATTGTGATGACCTCTCTCTCTCTCTCTCTCTCTCTCCTCTCTCTCTCTCTCTCTCTCTCTCTCTCTCTCTCTCTCTCTCTCTCTCTCTCTCTCTCTCTCTCTCTCTCTCTCTCTCTCTCTCTCTCTCTCTCTCTCTCTCTCTCTCTCTCTCTCTCTCTCTCTCTCTCTCTCTCTCTCTCTCTCTCTCTCTCTCTCTCTCTCTCTCTCTCTCTCTCTCTCTCTCTCTCTCTCTCTCTCTCTCTCTCTCTGTCACACACTCTCCCCCCTTCTCTCTCTCTCCCCCCTCCCTCCCTCACTCCCTCCATCCCTACCTCTCTCTCACTAAAAATAACATAGATATGTCATAATCCTATATACAGGGTAAATTTAAAGAATACAACTTTTTGTAAAAATAGGTCCGAAAACGCTTCGTTAGTTATTTACACCTAGTTTAGTATTTTTATAAGATTGATGGACAAAGAGAGTGAAATTAAATTGTACATAACTTATAGAAATATAAATTTGGACGGAAATATCATGTCTTATTATGTAACTTGACATTCAAAAACGCTAATAATAGGTCTCAGAACTGTATTTTTGTTAGCTTTAAAGTATTTCGGGGTTAAACGCACGAAACTGGGATAAGTAACTCCATGTTTTGTACGTTTAGTGTACAGTAACTTTGTTAAATGTGTAATAAAGTCATACAAACGTCATACAGCATTTTTAGAGAACAGGTTGACTGTCTCACCAGAATAAGGTATCTGATCACTTAGGCCATGATAGTAATTTAGCAAATTTTTAGTTGTTCTTGAGTATCGTTCTTTAATGATCTAGTAATGAGGTTTTAGCAAGTATTTAATAACTAATCAATAAAATAATGTCAGTACTATTTTGGTACTCATGGAGTCCAAATTAGCTGTCTTGAATTGACGCACTGTTAAACCAATAGATAGAAAACATTTTTACTTAATGTAAAATTGCTATAGTTTGAGTTGGTGGAAGTAAAACAATACCAATATCTGTTCTATAAACAGTTGTAATACACTATTAGGTCATGTCACTGTATCCTTCTCTTACACCCCATCTAAAATATTCATTTAAAATTTAAGTATGGACTCATCATTATCACATTCCATATTTACTACAGAAACTAAAGCACGTGAATAATACAAAAAGCCAACACACACCAACAATGTTAGTCCAACTAATAAACCTAAAACTATAGCCAAAATAACTTTTTCTTAGTTTTTCTACTAAACTAGTCAAAAACTGACCTAATTTTCCTTGATAAGGTTTAAATCAAATAATGTTACCATTCATAAGTAGTATAAACCTTATTTTTCTTTACAATTTCGGTTTTAAATTAATTTTATTTAGATATTTTCACCAATTAATGTGTACTTTATTGGTACTCAAGGCCTCTTAGATGTGTGTACGTGAATACCAAATTGGTACTCATGGTAGTTAACCTGTCAAAAAGTTTATGTTTAGTTTATAGTTTTACAAAAAATTTTGCTGTTTTATTACGTAACCTTCAATGTTTGCGATGTAGCTACACTGGACATGGAGCTACGATGTAGATACATGGAAGCTAAACAAAAGTGGAGTGAAGAGAAAAGAACACCAATTTGCTTCCAATTGTATATTAAAGTGGGTATTACTTCAAAGAAGTCAATTTCATATCCATTCGCGGGAGCCTTCAAACGCTCTCTAATTCTCTTCACGGCTTCCCGCATCATATTTCAATAATGAAGGTTCACCTTTTGACGATCTGTGAAATATAATTTTTTTTACCCCCAGTTACATGAATACTTTTTATATTGAAAAAATATTGCA
Source organism: Stictocephala bisonia (assembly GCA_035578905.1). Lineage (NCBI taxonomy): Eukaryota > Metazoa > Arthropoda > Insecta > Hemiptera > Membracidae > Stictocephala > Stictocephala bisonia. Next base: position 88,872 of record JAQJVL010002452.1, read on the forward strand.
ATACATAAAATAACCAATAAACCCCATAATTATTTATAAATGCAAATTATTAAATTATGATGAAAATAAACCCTTTTTCTTGTTGAAAAATTGTGAATTATATATACAGTAACTTACTAATTTTAAAGTACTTACTAGGGGACACAACCACATACAAACCCCATTAAACACTTGGCTCGTGTCACCTCGGTCTTTTGCGTCAGCATGTGAATATGTTGACAATAGTAGTTAAAGTAATAATAAAAGCAAGAAAACAAAATATTATTGATTTCATTTAGTACGTTATTTAATTTAATATTGTTTTTACAAGATACAATATTTCTTTCAAAGGCTGTTACTATTAGTCCATTTCTATTATATGAAATGTGTATGTCATTAAAAGTTAAAACTAATCAAACAGAACAAATATGAAGTTTGTTTTTTTAAACATCTGTTTATACACACAAAAACATATTTTAGACGTTTTAAAAACGGCTCTACCATGGAATACAGATTAACAACCTATGACGAAGACTTACCTTTTTAACTAATTACTAGTATATGCTTAACCTTGTAAAACCTTAATCATGAAAACATGTAAATGGCGTCCATAAGCCGAATAATAACAGTTTTAAAATGTTTATATGAATGTGAATTTAAATTATAATATATGTTCGGATTAATTTAAATTTGTTATTTCAAATGTTTTAACAATTATTTCTAAGAGACAAATCGATATACACTATCAAATTGTCTATAAATAAGTTTAGTACTGCGTTAAGAAAAATCCGAAATCAAATTATACTATACATATTTATCATAAGAAAATATTTTAATGGTGTTTACATCATAGTACGAATAATGTTGTTGATAAATTCTGAACAATTAATTTTAAGTTGATCCTTACACGAATTTTCTATTAGTTTGAATAATATGATAGATCTTTTCCGTCAATTCACTGCCACTACTTTGTTTTATTTCCATCAATTCACTACCGCTTGATAAATATTCTATTGCTAAAAAATCTTTCGCCCACTCACTTTTACGTCCACTGTGTTATTTTTTGTTCCCTAGGAATCTGATAACGCTAGCCTTATGTTATCGCTTTCCAAGAGCTTATACACAGAGAGCACATTCGGTGGAAAGTCAAACATTGGATTTACCAGTTTTGATCAACTTTAGAAGCTACCTAACCTAACCTAACCTAACCGTAAATTCGATAGAAAAAATTAGTAGTGAATTAACAGACAAGGTCCAAGATTATTTTCCTTTTTATAAATAATTAAGGTCCTGGACATAAAATTTCATGAAACTTGCTTTAATCATGATTTTTTCCTAAAAATACGAATGTATAGCCGGTCAGTTTCGTTCTTTACGGTCAGAATTATATTTGATATACATTACATGAACATACATGTTAGATTAAATAGTAAACTGTTCAGTTACCTTACAAAATATTAAAAAAAAAAAACTTGATAGTGTCAGCAATTTAAGATTTTAATGACAGTTTAATTTGAAATACATCGTGCGTAGCATCAGTTTATGATTATTTCAAGGGAAAATTTTGAATCTATTTGTGTAATTTGACATGAACCTGCAGTATATAATTCCATTAAAGTTGTACTGTAATCTGTAATTCATAATATTAGCGATGTATATTTCCCTCTTCTTACCTGGTTAAGTAATATTCTAAAATATTCTATAAATAAAGGGAGACACGTTTTATTACTATACGGAAGTTAGGTACGTCATTTAAGAAAGAGATGATAATAAGGTATTTTTGAAAATTAAAAAGTAAACAATAGCTTTGTATCTAATAATAACAATAAAATGTTATGCATGTATGCGAGTTTATAAAGGTTTTGTAGTCTGGGAATCGTTATCTTTATATAGGCACATTTAATATTTTGGAGAAGTATTAAATAAATTTATTTATACCAACACTAGATGAACTAATGTTGTTATTGGATTTTAACTAATATTTACAAGTAAAATAAATATAAGTATGTCAAAATAAATCACAATTGTTTTAAAAGCTACAAAACATTTAAGGTATATTTGCTTTAATGATAATAGTTTTGATAAAAACTAAATTAAAGTGTGCATTATATAACAAAACTAGTAATTCTTAAATTAAATATTATTTATTAAAATAATAGTATTGAAGGTGACGTAGTTGTTATCCCAAAGTTCATTGTCTTTAATATAAATTTCTAAAACTTATATTACGGTTCATATCATTAAAACATTGCCATTATTTAAATATTTAAACCAAATCCCAAATTATTTTGCATTCATATAGGAAAAATTTATACATGGGTATAACAAATACAATATCGAGCACGTCGATGTGACAAAAATAAATGTCATTAGGTTTTAATTAATTTTATATGTTTTTCGAACTAATGTACACAGTTTACACAATAAGCACGCACTTATTTACAAAGAAGTATAAATAAATGACAACACGCATTATTGTTGATAGCATGAATAAATAATTTTATCTAAAAGATTACAGATAGTAGTTTTAAGAGAAGATGTACAGTAAAGTTCCCAAAACCTGTTTGTGTTGCTAAAGTAAGACTAAGTGAGAAGTTTGCGAGATAATATATTGATATGAGTAGCTTACAGTTCGTAGAGACACGCTTCATGGTGTCTGTTGGCAAACTAATTTTCTCGTTGTCAAGTAACAACTCTGAACAACAAGAAGTTTGAATCCTCTTACTCAAAGTGTGATTCCCATTTTGTTCAAATAGTAGTTGAAGTGTTACTTTAACGTCACGCGTTAGTTAGGAATGCTCTTACAATTGAATATGTATTATTAGACGCTAGACGCACAATACAAAATACAAGATACAAGACACAAGAAGTTTATTTCTCAAAGTATTTACAGTACGAGTCCCAACAAATCAAAAGATTTGTCGTTGGGTGCTCTTATATACATTTATAAGCAATACTCATGTAGTTTTTTTAAATGCACACAAACTAAGGAAATAACTTCTAAAAATTACAAACAAACAAAAACTACAGATATATATGTACATTACAAATTATATGCGCTCATGGCGACGGTGCTTCAGTGTCTATTTTCAATCCACCAGAATAAAAATAAATACTAACAATATTGTAAAATTATAACTAATAATTATAATATATTAATAGAATAAAATTAAAAGAACGACATGATTTCTCAACAACAATATTGTGACCATATTGTTATCACTGCGAAAAAGTTTCCAAATATATTTTTATATTATCAATAACCTAAACATAATAAGAAATAATGCAGATTACTAACTAAGTCTATAATTAATTTATAAACTAACAGAAGAGATAAAAATAAAACAAGGCATAAGACAAGACATATCAACGACTTACATCATATTTTTCAAGGGTATTTATCAGTAAACATAACAAAATTTATTACATTTTTATTTTTAATTTTTTTTTCTACGACCAAATGAACAAAAACTTATTCCTAACTTACCTAGCTATATAGACCACTATGCTTATAACTCGTTTTTTAACATAAATATAAGGGAATACAAAAATTAAATGTAGTAATCAACAACTTAAATTACAACCTTCAGACATTTGCACAAGCCAGAGATATATGAATTGTCTCACATGTTCGAATTTTGTAAAATTTTCCAGATTATCTGGCAGATCATTAAAAAGTGACGGAATTACATAAGAGAAGTTTTTCCATTTGTATTATACTTCATAATAAATAATAAATGTAAAATACTATATTATAGCATTACTTGAAAATAAAATTATACTTGACGTATTAAAAAAAAATATTTGGATGAAAAAATCTCAATAGGTTTAGTAAAAACAAATTCCTTATATATGGTTACATATATGTATAATGAAATTCACAGTTGGTTGTATTGCATTTTACAGTTAACTTGTAATTTTACATAATTACAAACCCTACAATATTGGCAATAGTGCTTATATTTAAATAAGATTGAAAACAGTTACGAGTTTAGTGATAATAATAATAATTAGTAATCATTTAAATAAGATTTATGATTAGTTTAAACTTTTTAGAGGAGAGAGTGTTTGAAAAACTGATATCTAATTTATCAATTTGTATGAATTATATTCAATTAGGTTGTATACTAATGATTAAAATTATTCCATAATTATATCAAGGTCGGTGATATATTTAGTTATTCTTAGTTACGTTTTTGAAAATGTTTCATTTGAAACATAACAATTACAGTAGCTCATTTTGGACTTGGGTGGAAATCACAAATTAAAAATTTTATATTTTGTTCACAAATTGGTAGATAGTCTAAATTCATTAAACAGATCTCATTTTACCTGGTGAAGAAAGCAATCTTTAAAAATTAATCTGAACAGCTTAAGGGTAACTTCTGAATCACCACCAGTGAAACAGTAATAACGATGGAACCTTCTGGTTAAATCAATTAGGATATAGCTTGTATATTAGTAATAGTTACCAGATAATAAATTGTTACTATTTCATTAATTTTGTTGTCACCAACATAAATTAAAACAATACTATGCCATACTACATTTGTTATAGTGTGAAGAGTTTAAAATATAATTCCTAAAACAAAACTTACTACTACATTGCTTAATTTTAACTAACAGTTAATCGACATTGGTGTTATAGGCAAGTAGTTGGAGTAAGAAAGGCATGTAAAAAGAGAATTTCATTAGGATTAACATTAAATCTAGTCTTCTAAATGTGTTAATATATAAATTATTTTCATTCTGTTTATATTTAGACCGATTTAGTGTTAGCTGTAAGATAATGCTTTTGAGTTATTTACCAGACTTCGTTTATTTTTTTATGTTACAATTTATAACTTTCTTAATTAGGCATATTAGTAAAATATGAAAAAAAACCAAATATATTGTCATAAATGACAAACGTACATTATTTATTAATTTATTTTATGAAAACGGATTTACGATCTCCTTTTTAACGTTACTGCACCAGTTTCCCATAACAGTTTGATACGATAGGAGAACTTAAATCCAAAATAGTCTAGAAGAAAAATAGTTCATTACAAAGTAAACTTTACTTATATACACTTTAGTTCAAGCAGGGATTCAAACCTAACTTTAACTTAGATTCAATGTCCTGACACCTTAAAGTTGGACTACAGAGTTGGTAATAGTATAAAAACATAAAACAATGTAACATGTAACAAATTGTTAAATTTTACTGTTGCTTTCATACATTTTACTGTCTCGTTACTGCTATCCTTTCTTTGTATTAAAATTCTACTATCAGATATCAATAACATAAAATGATCACTTCATTGAAGTATACAGTGGGTTGCTATCTTTAAGATATCTTGAAACTCAGTATCAATAAATTAATAAAACAATGAACATTTTCAAATAATACATGTAGCTAATGTTGATGGCTCTCATTGTTAAATGCTCTTCCTTGTATATTTTACTTACAGTGTTTCTAAGAAAAGTGCTGGGCCTCTAAAAGGAAAACAGTCTTTAAGTATTCAGATACCCCCGGGCCTCACTAAACCTTAAGTATTACATCTGAAGGCGGGTAAAGAACGGCAACGTTATAGATCCTCCAGGATGTAACGATTTTGAGATATATACGGCAAGGAATTCGATAAGTAAATAGTGACTGACCAATCATAAAACGTAAGTATCGATAAAAAGGTATTATTTTATACAATAATAGTTGCCGAAGTAGTCAGTATTAATCACATAACTATAATAAGGAAACACTTAAAACATTTTTATATTATGAAAGAATTACAATTTAACTATAACATAATTATTATTTTTATTTAAATATCAAAAATATATAATATAAATAATTATTTACTTTCAATTGTTGTCTTATTTCCGAAACCCTTGAATCTTATTATAATACGTACTCGAATTAACAACTATTTACAGTAATTGACTGACACATATGATTGGCAATATGATATTAAGGGAATATTTTAAATTTGAAATATAGTATTTTTAGAGGAAAAACAAGTAAATTCGGATTAATCATTTGAGTTTTTAAGTAGGGTTGACTTGTATATTTAGTTTTAGTATATAACATTGTTTATTTTAAAATGAAACAAAATATTTTAGATAGATCAGCTACACATATTATTGTACTTTTATTCTTTTAAATGTAGTGTAAATATATATTTTACATTCACAGAGAAGATGAAGGTAAAATTATATGAGATCCAGGACAGTAGACTACTTTCACTTCCTTTGAAGATGAAATGTCATACTGAATAATAAATAATCAACCTCTTTGTAGTAAAATTATTAATATTATATGTATAAAAATCGTATTCATACAATTTAAATTCCAATATAATAGGAAAGTAAGAAGTTTATCAATAAAATTATTTTAAAAACAATTTTTTTTAAATTTACTTTCGTATATTCAGTAAACGTGGGCGCTCAAGCATGCCACTACTGGTCCACCAGCCCATAAAGTGGTTGTTTGAATGAGGATTACAGTTATTGATAGATATTTACTTTGTAATATCCCATGCATTATTAAGATTGATTATTGTTTAGACTTGATACTATTTATAATATTTCCAACCCAACCGTTGGAGTAATACTTGTTAAGAACTGCCACCTTATTAGAGAAATCTATGAATTTTAATGCTATATATTATTTTTTGCGATATATTAATTACAGTATGACTCTTCCAGTCTTGCAAGTGCTAGAACAAATTCAAGTAACCATCACAGTCAATAAATAAGGAATTTATCTCACCTCTCACGCACTAGTGGGCAGTAATATATTAAAAAGTATTCAAAAAGTCACTAATCCTAGTAACAGGAAGGTTATTAGTAATATATACATAGTATTCAATCTTCATTGTGAAAAATTATATTCGCCAGATGGAAACATAAATGCTACACACATAATTAAAATTATTATTAGCTTTAAAATAAAAACATTTTATTAACGTATACTAAAATATCATTACCTAACTACCTATTACCTATTACCTAACTACGTAGATCCGGCTTGCTTTTTTCTAAATGATATCTTAAAGACCAGATTAGATTAAATATGGTTTACGTAAAAATGTTTTTCAACAGATTTTTAGTCTGCACATTTATAGAGAATTATATGTGGTTGGGCCATTATTAGTTGTAAATGGAATTAAAATAATTTTTTTTTTTTTTTTTTTTATTTATTCATAAGACGCCGATCGTCAAGATATGGGCGAATATGGATTTCGAATGAGTGTGATGAGTGTAGATGAGCGAATGTAGTCATTGTTACAAACTAAGGTCGACTATTCCTTAGAAAGTGTCAATAATTAATAGCCCAACGACAAATGAACAGCCGGTGGTTATCAGCTGATCCTTCTCAAAATGTATTATGACTCTGATTGGGATCGAACTGACAACCTTTAGCTCATGAAGCTGGGATTGAACCAACTACGCTACCGACCAATTTTATCTAGTTTTCTATTTTCTAGTCAATTTTATTGACTAGACAACAATAATATTCTTATTTTATTTTTTAAAGGATAAGTTTTAAAAATGATTTTAGAATGTATTGAACACCTAACTATATCAACATACTAAAAATATTGTAATCCCTTATTTTAGAACTGTAACCAAAGATACATTTTATAATTATGTAATCTATTAGAGACAGCAAGTTCTTAATTACCAGGCAGTTGTTATAAAATTATCATAAACTTATAAAAGTTACAAAAATATCCGAAAAGTATATAAGTAAAAAAATGTTAAGGTACATGACTAACCACACTTTAGTGTACACATAGCATAGTTCATGGAAATACTCCTGTTATTATTCATTATCTACGTTTAAAATAGTTTACTAATATCTTAATATGTTTGTGTTGAAGTTAATAATAATATTTTATCACAAAACAACTGTTTTAGAGTCACGGTATGTAACAGTAAGTCTAAGTGTGAAGTTTGTTTAGGATCCTGTGTTTGTGTGTTGGAGTTGAAAGCCCTTGAAAGCCAGGTAGAGACACGAATCATCAACCCTGTTTGCAAACTAACTTCCTTGTTGATAGAAAACAACATTATATTTATACATAAGGTTTAAAGCTCTCAACCGAGGTAGAGGTTTTGTTTGGTTCCATTTATAGCAATTAGTAATTCCTACCCACCTCTACTTACGTATATGTGATGTAGATAAAATAGTATTTTCTCATCTTTAAAGTGTTTACTGCGTATCACAGATACTTTATTTGTTACATTGCATTGCATGGTTATATATTTCTTTTTGATTTTGGGTTTTCTAATTGGTTTTTTTATTTGATGACTTGTTCTGAGCGATAAATTTATATTATTTTTTTTAATATCTTCTTTACTTTATTAGAATATTTATTGTAAGAAACTGATTTCCAAATAGATTTTTCTTTAGGCTCAATTGGTGTTAGAGTTGTTCTTTTATTTTTATTCATTGATATTGTCTTCTTTTGAATGATACTGTCAATTAATTTAGTTGGATATTCATTGAATTGAGCAATTTATTTTATCTTTAAAACATCTTTTTGACAATTTTCTTTTAATAATAGTGTATTGAGAAGTCTATGAATTAATGAGTCAAAGACAGCTCGTTTTTTAGATGGTGGATGAAATGAACTATTCATAATAAATCTATAATTTTGAGTAGGTTTTCTATAAATGTCAAAATCAATAATTCCAGATTCTAGGTTTCGTGTTAATAGTAAATCAAGATATGGGATTGATAAATTTAATTCTGTTTCATATGTAAATTTTATAGTATTGTAGTATGAATTAAGTTTGATAACAAGTTTTTAGAGGTCTTGCTTCTTGTTAAACACTGCAAAAACATCATTCACATATCTAAGCCAAATTTGAGGGAAAAATCATATAACTTTTTGAATTTATTTTAAACGAACTAAGAAATATATTTGTAATGAAACATAAAAGTGGGTTGCCCATTGCTGTTCCTTATGTTTGATTGTAATACTTATTTTCAAATTGGAAGGTATTTTGTGACATACATGAATTTATTAATAACATGTATTCTTCGAGTTCTTGATTTATTAAATTTTGAGATGTTAATTTATTAAGTTTTAGTAATTTCAAGAACTTCTTTTATTGGGAAATTAGGGTAGACAGAAACTACATCATATGAAAT